>JARFJB010002176.1:3405000-3565000 GCA_036346205.1 Vesta saturnalis | reverse complement strand
TAAGAACACGCACACGATACGCACAATACGCAAACGTTCACGCACGCGCACACGCACACGCAAACCCACACGCACACGCACACGCTCACTCACACGCACACGCACACGCACATGTACACGCACACGATACGTTCACGCTAGAGCTCACCCGTACCCACCCGCGCATGTACAAGGAGAAAATCACGCACACACACAAAACACGCTCACGCATAAGAACCCGCAGACGATGCGCAAATGCTAGGGCTCACGCGTACGCACACGGACGTGGACACGCACATACACACGCACTTGCACACGCACACACACTCGCAGACGCACACGCACACGCACACGCACACGCACATGCTCACTCACACGCACTCGCACACACATGCAACGCACACGCAAACACACACTCACACACGTACGTGCACACACGCACACGTTTACGCACACTCACACGCGTTCGCACACGCATTCACACAAGCACTTGTACATATACTCCCATACTCACGCTCACGTCTTTCTTTTAACCAAACAGGTTAAATATAATCATCGTGCACGTTAAACTCTCAAATGTACTTCACTTGGCATGATTATTTGAACATTTTCCTATACTTTTAACTCCGCAAACACGAATCTCTGAAGGGGACTTCAATGCAGCCTACTGCAAACGATAAGCAAAAAATAAGTATGTTACAAATAATAAGCATGAGCATAATGAAAAATAGCATTAGCATTGTGCACATATATTCGATGTTATCAAAAAACATGAAAACTTCATGAGTATTGTAGAGCTGTTAAATAAACTTCAAACATCATGTAATTATTTACTTATCTCTTTTACGTTTCTGAAACCTACTGTTTATAACGGAGAATACGATTTCTTTTATGTACCAAATTTAACACAATCCTAAGGTAGCAAACCTTAGGAAAAGACAACTGTATTGTGCAGTAACAAATCCCATTTACGCAATCAAAATGATCTATGTTTATTTCCAACATACTTATGCAAACTAATTTAAAGAGTGTGACTTGTCCATAATGTTAAATAAAAGTTTCCTGGAAGTTGAGTTTTCAGACCTTTGATGCAAAAATACAGTTTATAACCGTAAACAAAGATGTTAAGGAAAACCGTAATTCTGATCCTTAGATTAAGTTGGACGACTGTATATAAGAATTGAGGCGAATTAAACTCTAGCGAACAGCAATTTACACTGATAGATAAATCAAAACTCCAGCCTAATTTTAGTTGATTTAAAACATTCTTGAAATAAGAATAATAATAATAGTGTCTTTATATATAAATAATAACTAATTTGCAGAAAGGGTTATTAGCACAGACAACATTGTTGTACATGCATGTTCTGATTTGATTTTTACTTTTAATTACAGCCATGTAGATTTTAAAGTAAAAAAAAACCGTTAATGGGTAAATAAATTTTTGCGTGTAACCAAACTAAAAGACTCTATGAAACTAAATTATTTCTTGTATTTGAATGAAGCAAATGTAATTTAGTTAACCGACAATTTAAGTGTGGTCGATTAAGGATGTTAAGGTCTACCTAACCTTTACGACTGAGATGCAACGAATTAATCAGGATAATGAATTATATTAAGGGTGTTAGTAGCGTTACTATAACAATTAAGACAGTTAGCAGGTACAAATATCCCACAGAGTGAGTAAATGTAATAAGTCCCTGGCTGTTTCTAACAACGGTTTTAAGTTATGTAGCAAAACCGTCTTATTAAATACGCAAATGAGATGGTGGGTTAGCTTCCGGAACATGGGTCACCAGTCGTCCTTTTAGTCCTCTTGATGAACGGCTAAAGAAATAAAAGGGTTATAAAAAGAAAAGGCAGACTGGTAGCGATGTGAGTTTGCATATATTGGACGTGTATGCAAATAAGGGCTCTGTCTTGCACTACAGGGTACGTATACATGTGTATATGCAGATCACATTAATGCGCGCCCATTGCGACGTCTGTATCGAGAGGGTTAGCGGGGGAACCAGTTGCGCCATGTGTAAGCAAGAACAAAAAGCGACAAAAAAACCTGACAAAAACAACGTACATTTTACGGACGTCCCATAAATGTGGCCCGGTGCCCGTGCCCCAGTGATGTTTGTGCAGTGCCCGCGAGAGTTTTATTTTAGCGGTTCTTCAGCTGGCCGTTGGTCATTGACGATCAGCAGCTGGACACGCCGCCGCCGCCGCACACCACCAAACGTGACGATTATGTAACCTACACATACATATATTCTAACGATATTTCCTGTTGTGTATATGTACCGTATGTAAATCGATGTGAACTTAATGATATTATAATTACAAGTCGACGTGATTAATTATACCTGGACGTCGTGACGGGCGCCCACCAGCTTTAAATTACCTGGTATGTGAGAAGGCATCGGTGACTGCAATTTGTAATAAATTGTGTACCAATTAGCGTTTGTCGTTATCGTTACCACCTTAATACCTCAAACTGCAATCATTTACATGAAATTTCAATTAATACTCTTTTGTCCTTATAATCACGGTAACCATCCTTACTGATTACAATCCACATTAATTTTAATTTCGGAACTATAACTAATTATATTAAGCATTGATTGATACTTTTTACTACATGAAAACTAGTTCCTTAACAAGATCTTTAACAAGCAGCAAGATTTAGTGAGATATATACATTCACGTCTTATTTATATCTTCAAAAAAACCATACCACAGATAGTGAAGAAAAAGACTTATTTACTTAACGGAATCTATTTTTTCATTTCATCCTGAGATTAATGCATTGATAACAAGATCATATAAGGATAGTTTTAATTAGTTATCGTCTAATTTGATTTTTATCTTGATTTTTTAAATAAACTTAGTTCCAGGTTTTTAGAAATTTTACGACAGCTCGTTAAATAACCTACATTTTTAATTAATGTTTGTGTATAATTGATTTTTTATCATGCAAATTTTCAATACTTTTATCAATGAGTTTAAAGCAAATGGGCTTTAAACACGCAACTTTAAGTTGTCCAATTTTTATTTATATTTTATTGCTCTTGAACTACTATTTATAACTGGACCGAAATTTTATTAATTCGGAGTTTGATGATCGTTGTTTTATTCACACTTTGGGATATAACGTATGCCATATGGTTGTTTTAATAACGGTTTTGCAAAGTATTGCATTGCAGATTCTTCATTTAGTTGTTTTAAACTGTGAAAAACTTCAATTTTATGAGCAAGCGTTCGATCACGTCATACATTTCTGTAATTAGTTATAATAAATTATTCTTATTACTATCTTGGTACAAAAACATAATTGAAATATAGGCAAAAGTTAATTGGTGTAGTTGTAAATAGTCACATAGATTTATGATTTGTATCGGTTGTTTCAATATCGTTACTACATTAGATGTTCTTTCATCTTGAGTGAAAAATTGTTAACATTAAACGAATTATATTTTTGTTTGCACAACTTGTTTTCAAGGAAAACGAAAAACGTTTACAAAATTCTGAGATAAAGTCAGATTGATTAAGTATAGTGTTACGTCGTTAATGATGCTTATTTATTTAATTTTTTTTTGCGTTAATGCTAATAAATTGTTTAAAGTATACATAGTTCATTTTTTAAATTAAGTGTATACTTTACTTTCGAAAATATATGCAAGTATTTTTTAAAATTTTGGATTTTGAGAGAAGACAAGAACCAGCATTGAAATTTCGCACTCTAAAAATTCTACTACTAATTCTACTAGCTCTACTAATCTAATTACGTTGTGTTTTGAAAATAAATGAAATGGAATTTATTCATGCATAATAATTTACATAACCAGCATTTTTTATAACATAAAACACAGTATTTTACGTTATTGTTTGACGAATTGCACGCTTAAACATTTCTGGCCTTATTTGTTCTATTAATTACATCTAAAACCTAAGATATTTTTCTTTTGAGTTGAAATCGTGTATCCTTATTTATGTTTGTACAAATTTAAACGTTTCGGTAACAACTGCGCAGTAATGATAACAGTTTGTTAAATTGCAACAGTTTTAATAAATTGTTTCACAACTTAATTTATAAAGATAAACGTCTAAATTTACAAAAAACGTAAATAAAAATGCACGATTGTAACCCAAAAGATAAATATCCTAATTAGGAATGATACTCGTGAAAGTTTGCGATTTCATAGATCTCAAACGTAACTTTTTGATACCGAAAATTATAAATTATTAAAGTTAAAGAAAATAATCGACAATGCTAAAAATCTGAATCATGGAGCGGTGACTTATGATATTAAAATCACCATTAAAACTTAATGTTCTAATATTAATGGTAGTTTTTAAACCTTCAAGAATGTATTGATAAATGTTTCTGAAATTCACTGTGAAGAATTTCATCCCATATTATGACATTTGATATAAAAGGTAATTTTGCGTGATAACCAACCCATCGGAAACATAAGATAAACTACTTAGCGTAAAAAGGTCTCAAACGGTTGTCAGAGACTTATCTACAACTATAAACTACACTTTTACCTTGTGGGCGCCACTGACATTGCATAAATAGTTAAAATATGAGAAACTTCCACTTAATATAATATTTATTATATAAAGTTATAATCACATCGATACAATAGTTTAAAATTAATATTAGATACAGTATCATAAAAATATTTAAAAGGTAATTTTGTACCACAGCTAGCTCATTGCGAACATTAGCTAAATTCTTACTGTACAAAGGTAAATTAATAACCGTTTTTTATCAGCAAGGGATGTCAAAGGTTCATCTACAGCTATAAACTAGACCTTTACCTTTTGGACGCTGCTCGCTTTGGGTGGATAATTAAAATACAAAAAAACTAGAAATTTCTACTTTATAACGTGTAAACTCATTAAACGAAATGCAACGATAATATGCCGGATATCTCCGTATTTATTTCACTATAGGTGTAATTGATAAAACATTTTTGAATCTCGTTTTGATGTCCCGGCTTACCAAGAATTTAAAGCACGTTTTTAGCTTTTAAAATTTGAGACGGCCATGGCAATTGAGAAAATAGCATTTTATATGTAGGAAATGTGTCAGTCAATACGTCCAAACGTTATTAAAAAAGTTACATTACGGCTATATACAAGATTTCACAAATAACGGATCGCTTTACAAAAGCACATAATACAGTACATTATTCAGTTTAGATACAATACTTGGTAATCCGATTTCTGTGAAATCTTGGATCTAGGCATAATGTCATATTCTTACTTTTCTTAATACCATTGTTGCTGTATTAGTACGTAATGACTCAGACATTAAATATTTGATGCTAAAGCTTTACGATAATATAATTAATCTTTATTAAAAAGTTTTACTCACTATTGGACAGATTTCGAGCAAATTGTAGGTTACGTATTGGTCCGATTTGAAAGGACTTCTCTGACTTATCAATTGTTTTTAATGTCCTTTAATTTGTTCGCTGTACTTAAATTTTTCATATTTCAAAGTTGTTATAATTGGTTGATTTTACGAGATTGAGAAACAATACTGTAAACTGACGTAAAATTGAAAACTATATGTAATGGTCCAAAATTCAAAATATGATGCAGTTAGAATTATCGAATGAGAAATACCAATTTTGGCAAATGCGAATGTAATAAGTAACGTATTTTCAGATGCATTCATGTATACTTAGATACTACTGTAATCTAACATGGCAGGTCGAATAAGTAAAATATATTTCAAAAAATTGTTTTACAACAAACATCATCCTGTATATAATATTACAAAAATAACAGATAACAGCTAAATTAAACTCTTTGATTTATTTTGACGTTCAAGTGTTCCAGTTCCAAAATTTTCAGAAACTAAAAATTATTTAATAGCACTAATGTTTCTTTACAATATAATTCCACAATTTCTTTTTATAATTATTTATTTATTCTCTACGGGTTTCAATACAACATGAGAAAATATACAGTAAGGACATAAAGTCCGTCGTCTCTATTCTAACTTTTGAACCGTTCGGTATATTGCGATGAAACTTGGAACGGTATTATATGAGACAATTGTCAATTTTTTAAGTTGAAAATGACAACATCATTTGTCAAAATGGCAACTTTTTAATAGAATAGTGAGCCATGTGATAGTGCATTTTGAAGGCCTTTTTTTTGCTTAATTCAAACCTCGAGTTTGAAAACATTTGATTCATTCATTTTCAAATGGCGACCGATTTTACATTTGATTTCATTTAAGTGGTTTGAACGTATCAACGATGTATGTGCAGGATAAACCCTGCAATCCTCCACAATGTTAGGAAAGAATTCTGTAACAGGGTGTTCTATTGTCAAGAGGCCCAAATTGGGCATTTTCAATAACTTTTATGATGAAAATTTTATTTTTTTTTTTTTGCTTTGGTTAGTTTTGTATTAGTTACTTACCTAAAGCTTTTGTAAGTTAAATAACCAAAAAATAAGTAATAATAATAATATTGTCTTATTAAAACATTATTGGTCGCCATTTGAAAATTAATGAATCAAATGTTTTTAATCTCGAAGTTTGAATTAAGAAAAAAAAAGATCTTGAAAATGAAGTATCACATGACCCACTATTCTGTCAAAAATTTTCAGAAACTAAAAATTATTTAATAGCACTAATGTTTCTTTACAATATAATTCCACAATTTCTTTTTATAATTATTTATTTATTCTCTACGGGTTTCAATACAACATGAGAAAATATACAGTAAGGACATAAAGTCCGTCGTCTCTATTCTAACTTTTGAACCGTTCGGTATATTGCGACGAAATTTGGAACGGTATTATATGAGACAATTGTCAATTTTTTAAGTTGAAAATGACAACTTCATTTGTCAAAATGACAACTTAGAATAGTGAGCCATGTGATACTGCATTTTGAAGGCCTTTTTTTTGCTTAATTCAAACCTCGAGTTTGAAAACATTTGATTCATTCATTTTCAAATGGCGACCGATTTTAGATTTGAATTCATTTAAGTGGTTTTAACGTATTAACGATGTATATGCAGGAATAAACCCTGCAATCCTCCGCAATGTTAGGAAAGAATTCTGTAACAGGGTGTTCTATTGTCAAGAGGGCCAAAATGGGCATTTTCAATAACTTTTATGCTTTTCATTTCAAAATTTTATTTTTTTTTTTTTTTTGTTTTTGGTTAGTTTTGTATTAGTTACCTACCTAAAGCTTTTGTAAGTTAAATAACCAAAAAATAAGTAATAATAATAATAATATTGTCTCATTAAAACATTATTGGGCGCCTGAAAATGAATGAATCAAATGTTTTTAAACTCGAAGTTTGAATTAAGCAAAAAAAAATCTTAAAAATGAAGTATCACATGACCCACTATTCTGTCAAAAAAACCAGTCGAAACTATGCCAAGCTGTCTTTTTGACAAATGAAGTAGTTATTTTTATCTCATATAATACCGTTCCAAATTTCATCGCGATATACCGAACGGTTAAAAGTTAGAGAGGGCGACGAACTTCATGTCCTCACTATATAAGTAAAATAATGAACAAGTAGTCATCATGGTAAAACACCAAACTTCTCTTAAAACATCTATTAACGGTAAGTCTAACTGTTCGTTCATTAAAGGTACTTTCTACTTAGTGTTTATGATTATAAATTTCGAATGCATAAATAAAGAATGTATCTTTAAAGAAGGAACAGGTTGATTTTATAAACCTTTAACAGACGTTTTATATATCTTTACATCAAGTGTACTGTATTATCTAAATGATTTGTTGCCATAACTACTTGTTACTATTTTACTTATATATTTTCTCTCGATAATAATACATGTTGTAGTGAAACGCGCAGAGAAATAAATAATTACATAAAAGAAATTGTGGAGTTATATCGTATTTTAAACATTAGTGCTATTAAATATGGAATTCCAGAAAGTAAGGTTAAATAATATAAATTTAATCAAAAAATTATTGGTTTTTGAAAATGATCAAAGTAAGGAATTTCTTACTCTACTATTGTCTGTCAATCAATAGTCATTGTAGTATATATTCTGTAACTTCGCAGTTAATAAAAATAATACTTTTCTAAAACTACCTTAGAAAAAACTATTTTCCTCTCTAAAAATGGCGAGGAAAATAGATTTTTCTTCTCTACTGAAGAAAGTAAAAACAATGTTGCGACGTTAGTCATTACACTTAAAATGGGAAAATAGCAGTGTCAATTCTTCTGTCCGTCGCGTAGTATAGTTTTTCTTTAAACTTATATTTACGTCATAATTCTTAAAGTAGCTTGTAATAAAGTTCCAATTATATAAGAATTTTTCTTAAATACTACCTTGACATTTTTAAATAATGCACGATGCCATTCCAATAGGAACAACGGTCATGTGACGGAAACATTCAAAAACCAAGTTTACTTCTAAAATTGTTATTTTTTATAAATTAGTGCTATATTACATTTTTTATTATTATACTTAATTTAACATTTTTAACTTACAAAACCACACGCACGAAATTAATCGAAACTAACCTAAATAATGAACAACATGGTTGCTAAGTTGTGTAGCAAAACTTCATTAGTGCATTACTATAAGTTTATAATTTAAGTATAGTTTTAGAAAAAATATTGTGTTAAACAAAAGAAGAAACAGTTTTTTTTCAACTCTACTTGAAAAACATCACTTTCTACTCTAGTTGTACAAATAACTATATTGTGTTTATATTTTTGAAAAGCGCAAGAAACAGGTTTTTTCAAATTTCCTTGAACAACATAACATTTAAGTGAACAAAATATTTTTGATTCTAAGCGTAATAGTGCAGTAACTAGATCTTTAAGAGATCCAGTTCAAAGAACCGTCATAACCAAATACAAATTTAACAAAATCTAAATCACATCACAATATTAGCGATGTGAGACAAAAAAAAGACACCCCGATAAGTTCAGGGACTTTCTGAAACGCTATACCAGAATCAACTTTATTCGTAATGGCATCGGCATTTCCACCCAGTACAATCGAATGATCTATAATATGTATAATATTATTACGTCTATTAAGAATCCAAATGTTGCTGTAGTAGGTTATTATAATATACAATTTAACACGTATGAGATTACAGAAGCAGATCTGTTGTGATGAATGCAATTAATATTTGCGGAATTAGTATGACCATTACAAAAGCCGAGCGCTACTACTAACATTATACGTAATGTCAGGCAATTGACACCTGAAGGCTTTAATATCATTGTTTCCAACATTCAATTTTCTCATTGGGCGTTTGCGGATTCAGATATAAACTTGGAACAAAAGTTTAATAATTTTCAGAATGTGTTTAAGTATCCGTATGATACTAGTTTTCTATTGAAAGGCAGATTTTATTGTATGATTATAATATATAATATATCATGATTTCACTTATAAGCTAAGCTTTAAGAATACAAGGAGCTTCACAATGAAGCTGTTTAAGAAGCTAAAATTAATTATAACAAACACTTTATCCGTAGAAAAATATAGCAGCGTGGACAATAATTAATAATTGTCGTAATAAAAATGTTACTTCACTGATCGGTTTTATCCGCAGATACATTTTATTACAAATGTGGCAACAGAAACTTACATTAATTTAAATAATCATAATAGACGTAGTTATAAACAAGATGTTAGATATGGTCATATCGAAACCCAATTTAACTGTAGCTTACATACAGTTGAAGGAATTGTTTAAAAATTTCCAAATAATAGTAATTACATTGTTGGTTTTAATCAATATATTATAAAAAGTATATAAGATAACATGTCTTTTTAAAAAAATTGTCATAACCACCCTGTAAAAGACCTACCAATTTCATTAACACGTAAATCACAAATTCTTGAATTTAAAAATAGTAGGTCATCGTCATTAGTAACCACACATGGAGTACCCCAGGAGTCAGTACTAGGGCCTATATATATAACGCTGTTTGGTGACGATGCAACTATTACAGTTGTCGATAAAGAGCATAATCTAGCATGTATGATTGCTAAAAAATTGATAAAGCGAAGAACTGATCGGAGAAAAACTATTAAGCACTAAATACTACGAAAACACTATCAATGGCCTTCAGTTTAAAGAAATTTTACTTATTACATAATACTCCACCTTAACGTAATGTTAGACGAAAAAATGATTTGGAATCAAGATACCAGTTAAGTAGGGAACTGTTTAACTAAATTTACACATGTATTAAAAAATTCAAATAGAGTAGACTTCACTAGTTTAGTGTCAAGTGTCTGGGTCTGAAAGATTTTAATCTGCAGATGCCAGTAAATCATGTTATAGCAGGATTTAGTCATAAAGAAGATTGTGCAGAAGTTTTTTTAATATTTTTATTTAAAGGTAAAGTATTTAGATCTTTACCTTCCAACCTACATATACATATGTAGATAAAGAAGAATATAATTGACTTATTAGCTCATTTTACAACTGTTGACTGTTTCACCAAGATCGGCCATGATGTCTGGATGTGTGTCTATGTGCGTGTGTGTGTGGATGTATGTTAGTATCAACGATAACTCCTGAACGAAAACACCTACGCACTTAAAATTTTGTATTTAAGCTTGTTCCCATTTGGCTTGGAGCTGATTAGATTTTAGGAGAAATCCACCAGGGGAGGGGGGTTGTTAGGGTCAGTTTTTGTTTTTTATCAAATATTTATGAAACAACTGCATAATTCAAAGATATAACGATACCCAGATACAGACCTTAAACATATTGATTTTTGATACGACGCGTAATTTAGCGGCAAAAGTTCGTAAGGTAAAATTTATTATTTTTTCCATATCTGAATAATGACCAATTGTATAAGAAAAAGTGTAGATATATTTTTTAAAGAAAATTTTATTTTACATAACTTTTCTTTATAAAGTTTTTTTAATATAAGGAAGGTTAAAAATTAATTAAATATCAATGAAAACTAGAAGCGGGCGGCTTTGGAATTTTGTTTAAGTTGTATTTATGACTATTAATCTCTATCTGAGATGGAGTTTTAAACGTCATTCTGACATAGATTATTGTTTTTGTTTTTACAATGTTGCCCGTTTTCGTTATGAATGTATAAAATAGGTTGCAGAGTTACTCTAAAAGAATTATAATTAAAATTATTTCATGTCCTTTACTTATTTAAGTTAGCATCTAGATGTCTATTAACATCTGTCTGCCATGAAGTTTTAAACGCCTGTTTGACACAGATTTTTGTTTTTGTTTTTACAAGATTTATAATTGATTAATCAAACGATATTGCGCAAGACCTTGTACGTTCTCAATACTATATATCTACACTTATCGACAAAAATATTGTATATTCCTATAATATTAATAAATCCAAAAAATGTGGATTCTTCTGCATGAAGTACCACATTTATGTAACGTTGTCGTTTTAAGAGGCTGTGAAAAGCATTTGATCTGCTTATATTTGCCATAACTGTGCTGTTTTATGAAAGAGGTGCGTTTCCACGGTTACAACAATTACAGCGAAGAAGTGGATGTCTTGATGTTATGAGTAGAAGGTTACTCGCAGAAAATACTGCCGGAAATGTTCAATTACATCAGGTAATAGTGTCTGGGATTACATAACGATACCCGTAAACTGGAAATTATGAGATAAGGGTAGGACAAGGACGCAGAAGGTGAATCAGAGCTGCAGATGGTTAAGAAACCGTGAGTTTACGTCCTCTCGACTAAGAATTGATCTGAAAAACGTAGGAGGAGTTACTGTTGGCTCTAAACATTAGAGTTTGCTACAATCCATTTCAATTGCCCATGGAGGAATGCAATTATATTTATTTTACTGACGAAACAAGGATTCAATTTTGTAAGCGGGACGGACCAAATAAGGTGTACAGAAAAGTCTGAAAGCGTTGCAATTTGGAGGTCGTGGAATAATGTTTTAATGTGGTACTAATTGGGAGTCAGGTACAAAAAATGACGACTGAACGACACACTACAGACATTCTACAAGAGTATGTTGTGCCCTATATTGGAATTATAGCGTATGAGAGATTCGTGTTAATGCTCGCCCACTCGTAGAAGATACAGTAACATAATACCTCGATGAGTTTAATATCACAACGGCCTCCAGACGCTAAAAGGAAGGATTTGGCACAGAAATCAGCTCATCCACTTTCGCTGCAAGAGAGGAGTGGATTCCCCAAAAAACAACCCAAAATATTTTTCAAAGATCGATCAGGAAAACAAGCATAATTAAAACTTATTTGTTTTAGTACAAACACTTATTTTTGGAACTGTTCAGTTATTAATCATCCGTAGTTATTCTTACAAAGTTCCTTTTGCAGTAAATTGAGTTCCGGATTTCACATAACAAGACTTATGTGCAATTTTCTTGACAAATACATTAATTTTAGCTTAGGAATAACATCCCGCACACTTGGATCTACATAACATAACAAAAACATGCGATATTTTTGTGTATGAGTGTTAAATAATGTAATATTTTTAAAATCGTTTCTAAAACTTGCAAATGTAGTTGATTTAACTAAAAAACGTGAAATTTATACATGCTCTATTATTATGGCTATATATTCGTATTATTTCAGTTTGTTTAACGATAAATTGTTTCTAGAAGAATGAAAGTTTCATTAATTTAAACGTGGCTTTAGTACAGAAAAGTAAGGTTAGAATTGTGAATACACCGAGGTTCATTAGGAATTTTTGTGGGGCACAAAACCACATCAGAAATTATTTAGTTTTTTTTTAAAACGAACAATATATCACCATATTAAACTTATTTTATAGAAATTTTTAGCGCCTTTCAATAATTTACAATTTTAATAGCATTTCATCAGAAAGTTAAGTACTTTGAACACTAATCTGATGCTTAAACGACAGGTACAAGATTCATTCTATTTCTCTAACAAACAATCATCATGGGTATCTAGATTAGTTTACAGAAATAAACGCCTGAGAGCGCTTTACCCTACAAACAAACTATAAAGCTGTCAATTTATTATACCGCTGAAAATCGATAGAAAATATCTAGAAGTTGGAGGCATATGCCTCACTAAGAAAATTAAATAAGCTACACGGCACTCTTGTTATCTTAAAAATAATAAGAGAACATCAGTTTATGATTCACAAAAACATATTGAACAGCTTTTATTTAAAACATTTTGGAGTAAAATAAAGGTTTACCGAGATATGTAGGATGCTTCGTACTTTACTGATACAAAAAACAGAAAATAATATGCCAGAATTTAAGAAATAAATTTAACGAATATGTTCGACTACTAAAATTTGATTTTGTGTTGCTTACTTTGTAATTGTTTTTTATTTATTTGCTGAGTAGTAATTGTGAAAGTTGGAAAACGAGAATTAAGTAACAATATTAGTAAATAATTATAATTTGTTTTATTTTTATTGTCTCTTTCCTTTAATTTAGAATTTTGGTAATAATGAGTAAAACCGACCCCAAACAAATTTAAGTTACGTAACGATGTACTGAGCGTTACTTTCGGCACTTGTAACATAAATTACTATTTATTCCTCATTTATAAATGTTAAGCAATTATAAGAATAACTTCTATCGAATGTGATTTTATTTTACCAATGATTAACCTGTGTGCAATGGACTGAAGCTAGTTTAGGTTTTATTACTCTGTAATTGGATTTTAATAATTCATTTTGCAATTAACCATATCTGTGGTAAAATCAAATCAAACGTTTAATAATAAAAACCTTACAATGTGAAAATTCATTGCTGGAATGTGTAAACACGGAAAGGTGTTAAAATTTTTAACTACACGCCATAAAACAAAATGTAAAAATTGCAAAAGTAGGTTTTTAAAGGAATCTTTTGCCTGTTTATAGTGTGGATGTAGTGGTGTTTTTAATTTAAAGACATCTCTTACAGTCTTAAAAAAATTTAATAGTATCAAATTCTTTTTAAGAATAGTAATTGCGTTAACATAACTACTGATAAATCATTTATGTGAAAATCCACGATTTTATGTGTAAGCACGAAGCAATGGTAAATTGCTAATTACTTCCCATAAAGCTAAAATTGATAATTCAATAAGTTTAACATACCCTGTGTCCGCGGATTGAGTTCATTAGAGGTGTAAATGACCAAACATTTCGGAATATCAAAACGATTTTTTCAAATTCAGCCCTGCTTCATTGGAAATGCATTTTCATCATATTTTTAATCTTCTCTAAATTCAAAGCCGCCTTGGTGGTAGAGCAAAAACTATTTTCTTTGCAGGTAAAGTGCATTTTTTATGTATCATAGAGCAAAATTTTATTAAGAAAAGTTGTTCAGAATCGAAAAATAATAATAACTGCAAAACTGGAAAATAATCGGCACAATTTCATGAAATCGTTATTTTTTATTTTAAAACACTATCGTCGATTAGATCTAGAAATCTATGCATGCAACATTTCAAACAATATATTGTCATTTGTTTACAAACAATACTGACCGTCATTATTGTCAAATTTAGTAGTGGATTTTGTACTTATTCATATTGTTTATTATTGTGATTGTCTAATCAATGACATTTCAATATTCGTCATGTAACAGTAACGTCTATTTGTAATCAATAACAAAAATAATTAAAAAATAAAAGAAAACGTACATTAAATAGTAATATAGCCTCCAGCAACTTCAAAACATTTCTCCACTCGAAAGTCTTGGTATAAAATGTCCGGGGCGATTTGATTCACGGCGTTAATTATTACTTGTTTAAGATATTCAATATTGTGGTTCATATCCGTTTGGTACACTTTCTGTTTTAGGTAGCCCCATAGAAAAAAAGTTGTTAAGTCGGGGCGGAAAGAATATCGGTCCATATCGCCCTATCAATCGTTCAGGAAAATAGTCATCCAGCGATCCTCTTATTAGCAAAGTCTTATGTGACGAGCAGCCATCATGCTGAAAATACATTTTACGCCATTGCTCCAAGGGAAAGTTCTCTAATTCTGGTAATAAAAAGTTGTCTAGCAAACTCAAATATACTTCCTGATTTAAATCACTCATCCAGAAAATACGGCCCAATTATTCTGTCTGGTAAAACAGCACACCAAACATTTACCTTTTTAAAAAATTGGGTTCTACATTGAATCATGAAATGAGGATTTTCACTAGCCCAATAACGACAGTTTTGGGATGAAACAACTGCATTTGTGGTAAACGTTGTTTGATCGGAAAATAAAATATTATAGTGAAAAAAATGGTCATTCTTAATTGTTTCACCAATGTTTGCACAAAAATCAAGCCTAATGCCATAATCACAAGCTTTTAAGGCGTGAATACATTTGGATTTAAAGGGAATCATTTTATTCGAATATATTCTTTAAGTGGCTTTTGTTAAAACCAACCACCACTGCTCTTCTTCGTAAACTTAACCTGGGATTTTCGAATAATAAAGGCAGTAGCTGCATTGTCGTCTTCACGGCATGCCTTTTTCGCCTTCAACAGATCCCGTCTCATCGAATTTCTTTATTAATTTTTTTATTCCATTAACCGTTGCATAGTTGAATTGCGTACCCGTACGAAACAGCCTCAATACCACAGCACTTTATAAAATAAATTCTTTCTTGAAGAGCTATCATTGTAACAGAATGACACTTTGAAATATGTATTATTGAAAATTGACTATAAAATGACAATCGGTATTGTTGGTAAACACATGAAATGCTGTATGCATAGATTCCTAGATCTAATCGATGATAAAAAAAATAACGGATTCATGTCGATTATTTTCAAATTTTGCAGTTATTATTTTTCGAGTCTGAACAGCTTTTCTTAATAAAATTTTGCTCTATCATACACAAAAGAGGTACTTTACTTGCAAAGAAAATAGTTTTTGCTTCACCACCAAGGCGGCTTTGAATTTAAAAAATTAAAAATATGATGAAAATTCATTTCCAATGCAACAGGGTGGACACAGTGCATGCGTGTTTGAAATAAGTATTTCAACAAAGACCAAAATTGGAAAAAATTAAATTTATGCAATCGTCTAATTTAAGCCTAATGTAAAATTGGAAATGTTACGGGAAACCATTTTGAAATACAGAAAGTGCTTAATTTTTTAAAATGTAAATAATATTTATTGTGTAGTACAACAATTGCATACGAAAATAACAAAAATACAAATATTTTACTTAATAACGAGTGCTATAAAATAACTCATATTTTAAGTACGAAACAGTTAAATCTATTTTAGATCCAAGAACCTTCAAAAATAAAAGAATACTTACGTTTCAATTTGTTCGTTTTTTTTTGTAAAAAATTTTATTTAGAAAATGGTTTAAACGCATTATGAAAATTACGATTACAATTAGAACGTGGCAAAAATAGGAAATTTACGTTAATTGATTCTGTATACATTGTATTAAAGGTGAACGTCGTGAAGTAATAAGTATATATTACGTGCAATTTATGTTATTTCTCAATCATACTTGAGCATTTTACGCTAACAGTAAGGTTTCAAAGTATGTAACATACAGAGGTTTCAGTAAAGCTACTGTTTCTAGAACTTTGTATTTATGTGTTACAGTTAATGAAATATTGTGACTACGTTTATTGAAAATATTTATAACAATGACTTGCACAGTTTCTATCTATGTTTGATGAATACAAACAGTATCCTTTCCGTTGCCTTTAGGCTTTCCCGACTTTCCGTTATAATACAAGTAGACAGTTTTATAATATTCGCATGCGGTGGTTGATTTCTGTAATAATCTGGATGTATATATTTATATAATTCTAAACGTTACGGAAGAGCAATGTCAATAGTATTATTGTCCATGACACCTACACATTTGCTTTTCTTCACTACATAGTTATGACTTCATTTAACGAAATATTGACTGTCTCCATTTCCTGATGTACGAACCGTTCTCTTTTTCGGAGTGTATCAAGTCTAAATAAAATAGTTACTAAAATGGCTCTAAATGTTTTATTATATCTTTTATTAAAAACTTTATATTCAATTATTCACATAAAGCACATTACTTAACTTAGTACCACATCAAACACTAAAAATCAAAATAACTCGGAAACGCACTGGAATTTCGAAACAAAAGAAGGTACATTATTTTGTTAAACTGTATGTAGATAATGAAAATAACAGTTTTTTAAAAAATAGTCATTGGCGTAGAAGTTATGTTTATGAAAGGGGTTGAGCACCACTTCCACTCCGCCACTGTGCAAGTTTGTGAACATTCTTATCGCTTGTTTTATGCCCTTCATTAATAGACATTATCCCCCAACAAGAAAAAAATTTAAGCATTCGTTTATGAGTTATAATGAAAATTTGAGAAAAAAATTATATTCAACACCCTGTATCTCTGAAACGAAGCTTTCCACGACATATGTTTATAGAAACTTTTCTTTTTAGAAACATGTGTTCTATCTCCTGTTAAAGTTTGTCTACAAAAACTGACTCACCCTATATATATATATATATATATATATATATATATATATATATATATATATATATATATATAGTATGTATCTAATCTCGGTATACTATGGCGAGTGGGATTCTTACCCAATAACCATCTTATAGACACGTCATTTTGGATTTATTTAAAATGAAATAAATTAATATCTTGACAAACTCTTATCAAGTATTTTAAAATTGTACTTTAAAATTCAATCATATTAATTACCAATGACAGTCACAATAAAAATTATCATGTTACTATGTTTCACGTGACATTTGATCAAACACGGTTATTAGAATATAATATTTATTTCCGAATTGTCACGGGAGTCGTATTCTATAAGCAAACATGTGAATATGATCTCTATTAAATTAAAACATTTATCTTTTGGGTAATTAAATGGTGTATTTTTTTAGTTATCTTCCATATAAATTTGAACGTTTCGATAACAGCTATAGTTATCGTCCTAAATAAATGGTAATATCTTTAATAATTACTTGAGACGTTAAAACAAATTTATGAAAAACGTATTTTCAATTACTGAGGACGATAACTGTAATTATTATCAAAACGTTTATATTTAAATGAACAATATTTAGCAAAAACACTCTTAATTACCTAAAAGATAAGTATTTTAATTATGTGTGATAATCGTGAAAGTCTACTAATCTCGATTTAAGTTGACCGGTTATAAAATAAAATTATATGTAACTTTTTAATTTAAACAGATCAAATTATGGGGATAGCGTACGTGTTTATTAATTTTATAACTAAATAGTTTTATTTATGTTCGTCAGAAACTAAGCTTATCGACTGGATATTTGCTTTTATCTATTTACATAAATTAAATAAAGTACGATTCATGTATAAGTAACTACTCTAATTGAGGAAGTCTATTGCGATGTTTTATTTAATTACCTTCATTCGTACAGTGATACTTTCTATTTAACATTCAAGTTTATACTGCTGTTATGTGAGTATCACCCTAAATGGAAGATAAGTTACAATATTTTACAACATTTTCCTTTTTATAAATGCTTTGATGCTCCAAAAAATAATCTATTGCTTCAGTGAAATGATTATAGTATATAAGTTACATATGATGCGTTTTTGTCGCACCAGTACAAGTTTAGAAAAAGAACCGCGCAGCGGTGAGTGTTCTAATGGTCATTCACATTGTAAATTTATGTAAAAAGAATTGTTACTTTTAATTATATACACATTTTAGATAAAAATAGGTTATGTTAATTTTATGTTTACATCAACAAAGAACTTCGTTTGTTTACAAACCTACATACAAACAATTTTCGGTTTCGTAAAGTCAAACATTAAAACACCCGTTTGAGTGACATAAATTCCTTTTTAGAGCAAAATTGACAGCTATGGTGTAGTTTTGTAAAAAAATACCTAATAAACATTCATGTACAAGGCCTAAATTAGTAAAATTTTTCGAGTATACTATTTTTAGAATAGTTTCAAATTATACACGACATTTTAGTTTACCATTAAATATTATGGACGATAAATCATCCCAAAAGAAGAAACTCACGCAATCACAGGCATAATTATCATTAGTTCAGGTACAAAAATTTGCGTATTTGTTTTAGTATATATTACAATTTGTTTCAAATCGATTTGGCACTATTGCTAGTGTACGTATTTTTGAAGAAACACATTGGACCAAATTAGCACAATTCCTTAATTCATTCTTCCGATTGCAGATTTGTTAACTGAAAAACCGCTAAACGTCAAACTTTAAAAATATTGAGAAAAATATTTTCATTTCAGATTGAAGAAAAAAATTCTAGAGAAAAGGTGTATAATAGCTGAAAAATGTTAAACTGAGATATTTTAACATTTATTATTGATCAAGTCGACTATGACCTTGTTGACAAGTGAATACGAATCTTTGATGTAAAATAATATCATAACATTAGATACAGTACGTATTATTTAATAACAAACAACAAAAGAAAGTAATAAACAATAACGAAATGTAATAAACATGCATTACTTTCATCTATTACTAAATCACATGCACTTCGTATTGTAATAACTTATTTTATAGTATTTGTTGTTTGTTATTTTTTTTTTTTTGTGTTCCTGTATTCATGGTAATTCCGTGTGAAACACAAAATTCAATAAATGACGTCTCCGATAACCGAGTTTTATACAAATACTATAGGCTATGTAAACTCTTCAAAACCACGTGATCTACGCCGTCAGAATGACGTTTTATTATACGAACGTACCAGTTATACATCCGTATTACAAATCGCAGTGAGTTCTAATGAATTTCGCTCGAGCGATTTGGTGGAATTCTTTTAAAATAATACACGTTGCCATTTGTCTTGTTTAATTTCTAACCTCATATTTTGATTTATTTCGCACCAATGATAATAGATTTAAAAAAAGATAGTGATCCTGAAAGCGATGTAGTTATTTAATATTAAGTAATTAATTAAGGATCATTTAGTTTAATAAAATTTAACATCACATCTTAGTCTATAATTTATTCTGATTATATTAATATATTTTAGTATTTTAGTCTCAATGCGACATGTTGATTTCTAAGTGATTTTGTAAACACCTTCAGAAATATGTTTTTTTTTATGTAACCATTGATAAATGATTCGTAAACGAATGCCTATTATTTTAATATTTTTAAAGAATTTTTTTGTATTAAGTAGAACAGAGACGTAAACCGAACTTTCGCTTACAATCAATGTATAGCATTCGGATGGTCAATTTTCATAAGTCTGGGGCATTTATTACAATCTTGGTATAAAAGTATTGGTGTCTTTTAGTTTAGATTGTGAAATCTATCAACATAAGTTTGGCAAAAACATAAAGAATTTTATTAACTTAACCTTTCTATTGAATGTTTGGTTTTATATACACTTTAGCTAAATTGTCAAATCAATTCGACACCATTTGTAGCCGGATTCACTATAATCCCGGTTAGAGCTTCTGAATTTTGCCTTTAAATACATTTGAAACTAAAGAACGTTCTTGAAATGTTTTGTTAATGCATTGATATTTTGTTTCAGATAAAGGAAAATTTCATTTTAAACAAATATTAAAATATATGACAGAATATACAGATATAGGTACCACCTGTAGTCGTAAAGTAAGGAATAAATTCAATATCTCGTAAAGCAAAATTTTTTCAAAAATCGCTCGACCGTCGATTTTATATTTTTCGGGGCATATTTTGCGAAAAAAATTTATACAGGGTGTCTCAAAAAGATTTTTTTCAAATTGCTACAATTTTGTTATTGCATTTTGGATTACCATTACAATTCTAAACACTTGTCATGTAGCATGCTATACCTAAGTCCAAGCGTTTTGGAGTTATTCGCATTCAAAGTTTAAAAATTGAAAAAGATCATGAAGAAAACGAAAATAAAATAATTTTTATAACGTTTTATTATATCGAAAACAAAGATTCGTAAACTTAAAATAATTTTATTTCAGCATGATGATTTAAAACAACGCATCCGTCAAGAAATACGTCGAATAACGCCCGAAATGGTTCGAAATGTGCAGCATGAATTTGTAGATCGATTAGGCTATTGTCAGTTGACTAACGGAGGACATTTCGAACATTTGCTGAAATAAAATTATTTTTAAGTTTACGAATCTTTGTTTTCGATATAATAAAACGTTATAAAATTATTTTATTTTTCGTTTTCTTCATGATCTTTTTTCAATTTTTAAATTTTGAATGCGAATAACTTCAAAACGCTTGGACTTAGGTATAGCACATGCTACATGACAAATGTTTAGAATTGTAAGGGTAATCCAAAAATTCAATAAAAAATTAGATTGCAATTTGAAAAAAATTTTTTAGCAAATCTTTTTTGAGACACCCTGTATAAATTTTTTTTTCGCAAAATATGCCCCGAAAAAATATAAAATCGACGGGTCCGAGCGATTTTTGAAAAAAATTGTGCTTTACGAGATATTGAATTTATTCCTTACTTTACGACCACCCGTTATAAGTAATCCGGCAAAAAAACCGATGCACATCATTAATTTAAGTAAATAGTTCCAACGTTGTAGATTGTTTCTTTTTCTTTTTTTAACTTACATTGACATACGAAATCGTAACATGAATAATTAGTTGGAACTAGCTAAATAAATTTATGGCGTGCATCGGTTTTTTTCGCTGGATTACTTATACCTTGGGCGATTATTAATACAAAAACGGGTAAACGAATATTTTTAATATTGTAGGGACTGTAAATACATTCATTCATTTTGTCCAAAAGACTATCTTGTGTACAGGGTAGGTAAAAACGCGCTGGTCACGCTTTCTCAATTTCTTTCAAAAACGTCATTCTATTCCATTGATGTTGCTCTGTTATTACTAATTATCATCCCGTATGCGTAAACGCAATATTTTTCTAGGTAACTGCAGCTCTCTGAAACAGATCAGTTTCAATTAGTTCTCAGTGTATTGAGCTGTAAAAGGAAAACTGAAAATAATATATTTTTTAAAAAAGTTCCTTTTTGAAGCGTTTCTTAAATACGATAAAACATAGTCAGAGAAGAGTGATTTTAAAAATGAACGTAAATAAAATATTTTTCTTTTGTGCAACATTAGAATTTAGAACTGCCCTTAACGGTGCAAAAAAATGTTTGTTAATACATTCGTGTCTGCGAGTTTGTCTGCATATGTTTGAGGGCTTGCGCGTCCGCGTGTGTGTGCGTGTGCATGTTTTGTGTACGCGTGCCGTGCCTGTGCTTGTGCAAAAACCAACTTTTTTAAAATGGTTCAATTTTAAGTAAGCTATTCTTATAAAAGTGATTGAATATAAATAAGCCTTAAAAATTAATTTAATTAGTAAAAATCTTATGTGTTTACAATAAGCTTAAATTGATTATGTTTTCGTATTTGGTAAATGATAAAGAATCGTCAGTTACTTTAATTTGTTCAAGTTAAAGGTGGTTTTGATTAACGATTTAAACAAAATTCTATTTAAAATTGATTAAATTATGTATTATAAAGAGAGAAAACATTTTGTCCGATAGGTTTATCTAATATTTATTCCCTTTTTACAATCATAATATTACCAAGGGTTTATTTTTATAATTTTTAAGTTGCAGGTATATGTAAGATACAGGACTTACAATTTTGGTACGTTAGTATAACAATAAGTTAGAAATAGCCGTTGTAGGACTAACACGCTCTTTTTCGTACGTATTTGCTAATGAAAGCTTACCTACACGAACATAAGAATGTTATGCACTTGCCACACCAGATTTTCTTTGTAATTGTTGATAGTATGTTGCATATAACCACATTCACTAATAGTTTTCAAATAAACTACTCGTTTAATTACACTAACTTATAACCACGACATTGTTTTCAAAACACTGATAGAAAAGAAGGAGATGAACAAAATGGTCTAACAATTTATTTACCGCGAATATTCGCCGAGTTTACCGTGAATCCGGATTGTAAACGGCCTCATCTTTTCTATTGCATAATTTAGCTGGTATTTTTATAAACGTCGGTTAGCGGTGACGTCATTTGTTGTACTTTGTATTATTTTTCAGTAAAATCAATTGCTTCAATTTATAGTAACATTCTCTCTAATCCTCTTCAAAAACTATCAATAAACTTTATTATAGTTATAATTTTAATTCGCTGCCGATTTGTCATAACTTAATCCGACGGTACCGTGTGAAACCGCCACTAATACCAAGAAAATACGCCAAAACAATACGCAATAGTACCGATAATATAGGAGTATAGTCCAACCAGCTCCACTTAGTTTCTTAAATTACTCATAAACCAAAAACTTTACAGAGCTTGCGACTAATAATTGGTCAATGACTTAATTGGACTTCTAACAGTAATCGAGTAATTACACTGTACATCTATAAAAATATAATCTTATTGGCACTATTATATATAAGCCGGCTCTTTGGAAGGTAACAGTTTGGGTGTGAAAGACATCAAATAAGATAAAGTTTATGATTTGCATTCGGGCACAATTCATCCTGTTTACATTTTGAAATTGTTAATACATTACGAGAATTTAAATGATTGAAAAATTCTTTCCATTGATCTTTCTGCAATTTTTGAATCAAAA
This sequence comes from Vesta saturnalis, assembly GCA_036346205.1. NCBI lineage: Eukaryota > Metazoa > Arthropoda > Insecta > Coleoptera > Lampyridae > Vesta > Vesta saturnalis. The sequence continues at coordinate 3,541,474 of JARFJB010002176.1, read as the reverse complement.
AGTCCATTGTCAGCCGAAGGGTAGAAAATTGTAGTTGGTGCAAAGTACTGAAATACACATATGAAGTTGTAAGAAAAAATGAGACACTTAAATGATTGACAAATTTCTGTAGATAACCAGAAAAATTATGCTGTAATAATTTACACACTTTGCACTAACTGGAAATTTCTGCCGTTTGGTTTATGATGGACTCCTTGCTTCAAAGAACATAAAAAAATACATGGAAGAAATTTATTAACAATTTCAAATTGTAAAATGGACTAGTTATACCGGAAGACAAGTCGTAAATGTCTTACTTTACATCTTTCACATCAAAAAAATTACTTTCTAAAGGGCAGAAATATATGTGCGGTTTATAAAATAGTCATTATCTGTAAGTCTAATAGTAAAAACCGCAACAGTTTAAAATTTTGGTTCATGCTTATAATATTTACATTAGGTAAATTATTCAATATGCTAAATTATGCATGTTGCAACATAAAACTAATAATATGTGCGGTTTAGTTAAACAGGGTTTATTAATTAACGTATATTAGATTTAATAATATACAAATGTTGGTTAAAAATATACACGCAACATTGCAGAAAATTTAAATGGCCCTCTATGATTACAAGGGACTGGAAGCACGCTTAGAGAACCTGTATGTAATTGAAATAATTCAACATTTGTTGGTTTCCATATACACAATCCCACACATTTTTTAACATAATAATAAATCCAGTCATTTCTCGTAAATACAAATGCAAGAAGATATATAGTAAATATAATTACACCTTTCCAAATTAATTGAAATTTAATAGTGCTTATAAGCCAATAAACTACCATTTTATACTTTTATTTTATAACACTTTTTTAAATTCAGGGTCAGTTTAAATCATTAATTATATTAGCAAGGTAATATATATATATATATATATATATATATACATATATATATATATATATATATATATATATATATATATATATATTTTTTAAATTAATTTCTGGGATAATGGTGTAACATAACGTATAGTATAAAAGTTAATTAAATCTGATAATTCTTATACTTGTATGAAATTGTTTGTGGAATGCGAGACCTTCGAAATATTTGAAAACACAAATGGCAGTACAAACTTGTAGAAACTAGGAATTTGTATTATACACATACTTTAGTATTTATTTCAACGTTCCTAAGCTTATTTTTCATTTTAATTAAGGTTTTTTTTTAATTTAGATTTAGATCTGTTATTTTAAAAATGTAAATGTAATACTAATTTTTTATCTAAAATTGTTGGTCCGTTATGAATGTAAACTGTTACAAAAATAATATATGCACATTCTATTTGATAATGATATCCAAGATTGGCTTCTGAATGAAATACTAATTATAAGATGAAGTCTGAATGAGTAAATTCAATATAGATTATGTCTTTGCTCTTAAAAAAAATCATCTTTCGTTTAATTTGTATTCATTGATTAAATAAATTATAAAAAAGCCGATAGCTAATCAGTCATTCATTATTTTTACTTTAAACGTTATATACACGTTTCCGCGTTAACTACATATCAGTGGCAATGCTACTAATAAGTAATAAATTTTACGTTATCGATTCCTTAGATGTTGTTATATCGTTATAATGTTCTATAAGCAATTTTAAAACCCACACAGACCGGTGATTCTGCAAAAGGCCATCAATCCCGATTAACACGTCAGTAAGTCGTTTCAGCTACACTATCTGAACGACTGGTAAATGTGACCATTTTTCATTCTGTCACTCGGTTAATGCATTATATTTAAGTCAACTGAAGTTTAGCCGGTGGCTTTTGAAAGTTATTCCACAAGTTCATCATCGCGTCAAAATATCTAAATGAAACTAAGAATGATATAGTAGCTAACGTTGGTTTCAAGCTCGTCGTAACCTCGTAATTTTACTGTGGGCGGGAATCTTAATAAAGATGAAACATTATTACTCATTTTCTTTGGCAATACGGGTATAGATTTATTTCACAACAAGAGGAAACTGGGTCCGACCGGATGAACACACCTCTATACATTTTTTTTTTGTACAAATGCGTGAATTGGGCAAGTGCAGATTATTTTTCATTTTCGAAATCAAAATGCTCGAGTGGGGTACAAATATATTAAGGAAGACAGTGAAATTAGGGTGCGAGGCGGGTAAGATTAGAAACGGCTCCGATCCAGGTTCTGTCATAGTTCCCTTGGAAACTCGAGGAAAAGCGAACACACAAATTTTAAATCCACAAATACGTGAGGGGTCGAACGAATGAAAGTAAACGAGAAGAAATGAGAAGAGCACTTTATGTGGGTGGCGGTTCAGCCCTTCGGATACAATATCGTAATATTATTGCGAATACCTCTGAGTCACTCAGAAAATAAATAATTAAAGAGGTTTCGTATATCAATCATACACATTTACTATCGTTATCAAAAGTATCTTATATGCATCAAGAGATAACAACATAATGGCAGGATCTTGAGATGGGACGTAATAAACATTTGAGAACCATCAAATTTAGACAAGAATAAATTAATCAACATACTACTACAACGTTTTCTAATTATTCAATAAAAACTAGATTGTATAAATAAAATCAGTAAATTTATCAATCACGAAATTTACATTTTATAATAAAATTTATTACTCAATTGGGTAGCAAACGAGACAGGAATATTTACAACCTAATGATTTTAATATAAAATTATGTTTTAATAGTGAATTTTATCAAAATCAGTCAACTTTTAATTATCTTCATTTGATAAAAGTGTAAATTAATTAAATTCTTAAAGCTTCCGAAAGCTCGGTAAAATATCTTCACCTTCACATAAATCTAAATTGATAGAATGCATTAAACGTTTGAAGCTTCTGAATTGGACCTGTTTAAAAAACATTTAAAAGTTTATCTGTAAAACGCCATTAACACTTGGGAAAATTTGGTTATACGATTGTTAATTACTAATTTATTATTGTTGTGTAGTAGTTATGGTCAGAATGACCGCCAAAACTATTTTTAAAATACAATATATAATATAAGAAGCGCCGTTTCAGTAAGTTTTTCTTTTAACCATTGAACTTTTAGTTAAACCTTCTTCGTTTCATTTACTGTTGCCTTGATAATGACGTTTCTCAACATCATTTTTCTCATCATTCTCGCCTATTTTAGGTTTATGTACTCAAATATTCTTGTTCTGATTATTTCAGCATTTATTCTATCATCTTCCGTAATTGTGCTGCCTAAATAGTTAGAAACTGTTGCTGTTTTTAGACTCATGTTGACGTTCAGTTTCTGCACTTTTTTCAGTAGAATACGCATAGCTCAGACCGGTTTTGAACCCCTCAGACAGCACGATTTCCGGTTTTATTCACGGTTTTCAAGGTTAATTAAACCGAATGGTGTTTTGATAAATTGATGCTTTCGTACGATTAATTAATTATTCCGATTTCCGGTTTTTATTCAAATAATTCGCGGTTCCGCGGTTTGATTGGAGTATTTTATTAACTAACTTTTGCGATTTTCGGGTTATTGACGTAATTCGTTATGTAATTAAGTTGATGCACGACTTGATTGTTAATTTAATCAATTAATTTTTACGGTTTATAGTTTATTAATTTAATTCGTTGTTTTAATTAAAATATTGCGGTTTGTGGGTTTGAGTGTCAGTTCTCATCTGTTCAGCTCTCTGATTAACATATCCATATGCCATGAATTAGTTTTATTTTCACTTGATTTATATTTTACATAAGCACGAGTAAGATTTATATAACAGAACAGCATATTTTAATAACATGAAGGAAAAATTTCATACGCTTTCTTGACCATGAAAACACCTTAAGAATAATTAAATTTAAAAATGAAAATAAGTTAGTATAAATATATCTATAGTGAAAGTCACACTGAGAATGCAGTGTGTAGTCTTATGAAGCACACCGTTGCCAGTTGTCGTTATGCTAGGATCGGTTAAACTTCAGAGCCGACCCTGTCACAGCCATCGGACAACCGGCAACACAGTGTGCCGGCCTCCCATTACAAATACATTGCCTATACCCCGCCACGCTGCATTCTCGGTGTGACTTTCACTATAGTATGCCGCATTATTTTTATCAACTAACAAAAGAACGTAGAATAGAAACTCATAATTAACTGTAAAATTACTTACATGCGTATTGTAAATAATAAATGCTTTGCAAAAATACAGTCAGTTTACACACAAACGTATATTCAACGTGAAAGTGAAACAGTCATTATCGCATGCAGGAAAAATTTGTCAAATAATTAATATACTTTGAGTGTATAAAGTTAAAGGTTACGCAAGCCAACATTTCCACAAAATGTATTTATTGTAACGTACTGCAATTGTAAAAAACAAGCATTGCACCTTATAGGAACCAACGCGTCTTTAGAAGGATGTTTACCGTTTCAAATTCCAATAATCACGTAATATTGTCAAACATCTTTGATTTTAAATGCCACAACAAATTTTACGTAACATAACTCTTACTTTTAACAGAGCTGTCATTTAACGTGCGTTATTAAAAAGTACTAATGTTTACAAAACATTGGTATCTTTTAAGTTAATCCAAGCTAGTTGCGACATCTAGTGGTATGATTAATTAGAAGTTAACTTCCGAAGCAACTGTTACTCCCCGTTTTAAGTGTTTTCTCCTAGATTAAAAAAAACTTTCACGTGACACGAATGTATAATCGCTGTAGTTTACACTAAATATTTAATCCATGGCTAAACCAGCTTAGTTAAAAAGCAAATAACTAAATAAGCAAGAAAACATACCAAAGAAACTAAAACATGCAAACATCTAGTAACACACAAACACATACGCAAACACGTAACCCACAAACATGCAAATAAAGAAACTAGCAATCAAGTAAGCGCCCGAGTATAAAGCATGTAAACCTCGTATACATACAAACACAAACAAGTAAACGTTCAAACACGAACCCTAAAAGAAACTAGCAAACAAACACTTAAACTAGCAAGAGATCATATCAAAGAAGCTAAGATATGCAACAAAAAGCAACACAAACCGGCGACTCAAGGGAAAAAAACAATATGCTTAACATGAAAACAAGCATGCGAGCACCAAACCACACACGCTCATACATAAACACATAAACAAACACATACGCTAATATGCAAAATACGCAAACAAGTAAACACACAAAACTAAAAAACTAGACAATAGGTATACATGCCAACACACGAATCGGTGGGTCACGCTTTTGCCCAGCGGTGGGTTATACCTGTATTATTACGAATAACCGTGGCCATAGGTGGGGCGCACCTATGTTTTACTGTGTTTTATCGAATAATGCGTCATGTGTCACACTTGTGTTACTTGGTTGATGCTAGTAGTTCTGTTTACTGATCCACAATAATGGAAAACATGTTCTATGTTTAGTTGTCCCTATTTAAATTACTTATGGAGTATACTTAAAACATGTATAAACAGGGCCACACGTGACCTAGTAAAGAGCATTAACCTCAGCATTGATATCGTGTTTCCAAGAAAAATTGGAAAAGAAAATGTTAAATTTGTTGCCGGTTGTAGCCCAGACAAAAACCTATCCACAAAATTTCTTCATCCGGTTAGATTTAGGCCTAGTACACATCAACTTATACTGGAGAAATTTTTGTGACATTGCGGAAATTGTTAAGCAGTCCAGTGAAACCGGTCGGCTCCAAATTTTTTCAATGGTTTTGGTGAAATAGCTGGGTAAACAATAAATTTAACAAAACTAAGGTTTTACTGGATCAACAATAGATAAATATTGTTTTCTGTTCATAAGATCATATTTAACATAATAATAACTACTAGTTACCAAGTGAATGGTTGAAATTCGACCGCAGTTCATTAAATTTTTAAGTTTGAACGTTATTGAGGTGGTTTCGTCAAAGAGTATACCTCTATAATCATTGCATACAATTTTTTTGAATTTTGTTCAATTACGCGCAGCTGCAAGCGTATACAAATACGTCATTATGCATTCATTAATTTCATGTATTTGTAACACTATTATACATAAATTTTATCTTTCTGCATTCGATCTCCATATGAACATTAACTATGCCAAATCCCACACTTCTCCGTAAGCATAATGTGCTTAAAGAGGAGTACAAAGGTTTTCTTTACGTATTAACATATAGTTTCTAAGATTAAATAAGTAAAGAATTCAACATTAAAGACAAAATGAGACAGAAAGATGACATGTTAAAACGGCATGGTGTTCTTGTATGACCTTAAGCAGTACAATTGCCAAATATGCGCGCTCTCTAGTGTCGAAATATGCAGGTGGTTAACTTCGTGCAGTAGTCCGCCTCACCCCATAAGTACCCTACACGTAACTTCACTTTTAGAATTATCAGTTAGAAAAATCACCTAAAGATACAATACTGTATGTTCGATCAGTTGCAAAATAAGATTCTCGAGACTGCTACTATAATAGTAATTAATGTTCAACTGTTTTATATAATTCACATTTGATACTAATTTTAATATAGAAAACTATTGTATGTCTAGGTGATTTCTAAGATAACTATCTTTTTATGGACAATGTGAGAACTATTGTTGTAGAAATATTTAGCAAAGATATACGAGGCTGGTTTGACGGAAGTGTGACTTTTCTAAAGTTGGCAACCCTAACGTGACGCATACTTCAACCATCTTTTAGAAGCCCGCTGTCAAAATTTCGTGAAAAGCCGTCAGTTACTTTATGTTTGACAGTCAATCACACAAGACACGTTTTGTATTTAATTAAAAATAGATAAAAAGGAATTTCATGTTTTAATAAAACACTATTTTTTGCGCAGAAAAAACATCAAACAAACAGAAGAGAAACTACGCAAATATTACGACGAATATGCCCCGTCCACGGAATGCTTAGCACGTGGTTTGCTGCTTTTAAAAGTGGCCATATGGGCACGGAAGATGAGAAACGTACAGGATCGTCGAATACGGTTACCTGTCAAGAAATAATCGATAAAGTCAGTTCCATAATAAAAAGTGATCGTCGAGTTAAAGCTAGCTAAAGAACAGCGTATTTCAATGGAAGAGTGCATAATAGCTTTCATTAATATTTAAATATGAAAAAGTTAAGTGCAAGATGGGTGCCGCGTTTGTTAACAGAAGCACAAATGCATACACGTGTTTGGATTTCAAGTGACTGTTTGGTTAAGTTGAAGCGTAATCCCAGCAAATCTTTCGTCGATACGTTACCGTGGATGAAACATGGATTCACCATTACACACCTAAGACGAAAATGCAGTCGAAACAATGGACTTTTGCGGATGAACGTGCCCCTAAAAAGGCCAAAACCGCGTTTTCTGCCAACAAAGTTATGGTCACGGTTTTTGGGACTCTCAAGGGGTAATCCTTATTGATTACATGCAGAAGGGCAGAACTATAACTGGCGAGTGTTGTTCCAACTTATTAACACGCTTTGGTGCGGAATTAAGAAAGAAAGAACAACATTTAAACAAAAAGAGGGTTCTTCTCGATCATGATAATGCACTCCAAGTGATTTCTTCTTGTTCCCAAACTTGAAGAAGTGGCTCGGAGGACAGAGATTTCATACAAATGAAGAAGTAATGGAAGCAACGGATGCATATTTTGCAGTTTCCAAAAAATTATTTTTCTGAAGGTTTAAAAAAGTTGGAAATCCGTTGAAATAAGTGTATAGAATTAAAAGGAAATTATGTAGAAAAACAAAATATATTTTTGCCTTAAAACAAGTTTTTTTATTAAAAGGTCACTCTTCCGTCAAACCACCCTCGTTACATGCAGTACGATGTACAACTGTAGCATAAGAATTAAACTTACTAGTAATGTAAACACTTAATAATGTATTATAAGTTTTTGTTATGAACGAATAAGTTCAAAGGTATATTTAGAATTAGATCAGTTCTACATACATAAAGACAAAATTTGCATCGATTGGGGCTTGAACCTTTGTGGCGCAGTTGGTAGCGCGGTACTCTAGCAAAGTACAGGTCGTAGGTTCGAATCCTACTCGAGGTAAACTTTTTATTTATGTATTTAATAAAATTAATAATAATTTTTAATTACTTAATAATGTAAATTTTTTTTTAAATGGCATGTACAAAAAAACAAGGGAACTGAACATAAGCAATGAACAATGAAGGCAAAAGTAGGCAATTATGGAGAAAAATCGCTTATCTAAATGAAAAATAGAGTTTACTGGATTTGATTATTTAAATTTTTTATTGTCTGAATCCAGTTACGCTCGTTGAATAAATAGTAAATATAATTTATTTAAAATTTTTTAGAACTTGGACATATACCTAAACTAAATCATCAAATTGCATTTAAAACGTGAAATACGGTGCAATAAATCACCCCATGATTATATGCAGTCTTGTCTTTTCGTAATGTAAATGTTTATGAATTGTTATTTTGACATTTAAAAATTTTAATAATAATTCATTATGGTTTTTTGTTGCTATAAATTTTTAAATGTCAATAAACCAATAATTCACATCTTAATGAAATCAGTTGCAGTATACAAATAAAAATCGCATAATATTTACACATTTTAAGCATTGACTTATTGCAGTCAAGCTTATATAATTTTACTTTTATTTTGATTATTTTAATTTATTGACAGAATGATTTTGGATTTTCACATATCAACAGACACCTAATTCTAGATTACTTTTAGCAATGTGAAAAGACTGTAATCTTTACATTGCGGTAAAAAAGCGTACCTGTTTTATAGTTATTTGTTACGCGAGGCAAGAAAATGTGGTTTTGGAAGCACAAGAATTTATATTTATTTATTTAGCTTGACTTAGGAAAACTATTCACCCATTTGGAAAACATTACTATTTGTTAAATAGATTGATAACACTGCCGTTATACACTTAAAAGTTACATGGCAACCCTGAACGCAACCAATACTCATGTTTCAAGTTTTCTCTAAAATATCAAATGGAAGAGTACATCTTTCAGTGCACGGAAAGAATGAAACCGCAGATCGGAATATACATTAAAACAGTGATGGTTTCTAATTATTTCTTGACTTAACTACAAAATCGAATTTTTAAGGAAGGTGTATTACGCTCCTAAGATACATGTGTTTAGTTTCTACAAACCTTATTGTTTCGTTTAGGGATGAACTGTAATGTGTATAATTACTTTCATTAATAATTTACTTTAATTTACCTTGGATTTAGTTCAAAATTCCCAGAAATTAAGCAATTCTCTGGGCCTCTACTTAGTAAAAAGCATCCTAGAAGTTCCTACTCGGTCATCTGCAGCGATTTACTGAGTAAAATATGATTAGTATCATCAGGAGGCACTAATTAGTAATTTAAAAAACCTCAATTAAAATACGTGAGCGTTTTTTAAGTTTAATTTTAACTGAGCATTTCTCTTATTTTACAATAGTAAATAACAGGACTTTCGTGCACGAACGTGGTTAGAGGTTTTATTTCAGAAACAAAAATCAATATTTTTACTTTAATATTAAGTTTAGTATTTATAATTTTTTGCAGGTAACTTGCTAACGCAAATCTTAATTACCTCGGGCTTAACCAGCAAAACTATTAATATGTACAGGGTGATCGTAAAATCATTAAATTTATTAATTGCGGAATTATGTGCAATGAGACATTCTTAACTGAAAATCTTAATGAAAAAGGTCGAATGATGAACGTAATCGATCTCGATGGTATTGAGTGATAGGTAGTGATAATAGATTTTTATGAGCCGGGGTGGTATTTACAGATTCGGAAATATAGGAAAAGTAAAGTAAATCTATGCTATTTATTTCTGGGCAGGCCGTGCAAATTTTGATCAAACGACAGTAAATGCCACATTTTAATTATTCTCGGAAATTACCTTTAGGCCAGTCATATAGTACAATCAAGTCACAAACTAACAGCCAGTTCTGATTTTTTAATATGTTTTTAGGACCACTACCAGCAGTGTATCAAGTTTGCAGCTTCGAAAAACCTATGCTAACATTCTTTTGGTCTTTTCAGTATAACTTCTAATCTATGCGTTTTTAATAAATCGTCTTTAAAGTAGATTAGAACGAGCTCTGTAGGTACAATAGTTACCAAGATACAGCCCTTCAAAAATTGGCAATTTTTTCGAAAAAGTGAAATGTTAATAGCTGTTCAACTTTCGACCCCGAAAGCGCGAAAAAATACTCATTTTACGGGTAAAGTCATACGGAGCATAGGGAGAGATTTAGCGAATGTAATTAGTTTAAATTTCAGCAATAAACGACGTCTGTAGGCCCAATAGTTTCCTCACAATGCTAATAAATAAAAAAAAATGGGAAAACTGCATTTTTCGCAAATTTACTCTGTTGAGTTCTCACGACGGTTTGTGGGTAGTTTGAAAGAAAAACCCTTGCTTGTACCCTCATGATAGAAATTTCAGAAGGGAAGGGGGTGCCGCTTCGTGTATCATTGTTATTTGAATGAGTCCCTGATCTTCTTTCTTCATTGAGTGGCATCTTTTGCCAACCCCAATCACATTTGAACTGGTGGTAAGTTCGATAGGCGTTGAATATTGCACCATCTTCCGTTGGAAGCAAACGGGCGAGGTTAACCGTAGCGGAGGCGGCTGTTTTCACAAAAAAATTATATCGTAGGCTCTAGAGGGTATCCTCAGTGTAGTCTCCTCCATACAGAGCTACTAAGCACTTCGCTCCGGCATCTGAGATGGCTTGGTGGGTTGAAGTAGGTTGGAGGGTATTTCTGGATGGCGCAGTTTAATATTCTCATACCCGAAAAGGGTAGTGGTGGTATCGGACTCAGTGAAGGCGTGGAGATAATCAATACAATAAAACAAACCATGGATACTATACTCAGTAGGAGTTTATTGTGGTAGCCTAGCTTGGTAGCGAAATGCAACTACAGCATCAGCAGTGTAACTTTTAAATATTCACAGAAAATATGAATGCAAAGAGAAAAGTCATGTTATTAGTATGAAAGTGTTCACAAAAAAAATTACTGGTTTTCTAACGAATTGTCAAATTTTTTTTCCAAATATTGCATCTTATGGCTAAAAAACTGGTTTCTGTGGTTTTCCAATAAGACGAAGTTTTCTTTTGACGACTTTTAGTATGTTATTCCGGAAGTATAATTCATTATGCACACCAAGTCTTATGCTTATACGAGTTTTTTAAGGTAATGAAGAACTTTTGATTTAAAATGATTGCACTATTAGTCAAATAACCTGCGAACCGCCGTGAGCAACGGAACAAATTTGCGAAAAATTCAGTTTTCCATTTTTTTTATTTATTAGCATTGCGAGGACACTATGGGGCCTACAGACGTCGTTCTGTGCATAAATTAAAGCTACTTACATTCGCTGCAACATCGCTTCCTGTGACTTTATCCGTAAAATAAGTATATTCCCCGATTTCGGAGTCGAAAGTAGACCAACTCTTAACATTTCACTTTTTTGAGGGCTGCATCTTGGTAACTATTATACCTACAGAGCTGATCTCAAATTTTAGAAAATGCAATCTTCTTTAAAAACGTAAATAACAAGTTTGATGCAAAACGCATTGTTTAGAAGATGTAGTGAAAAAAACAAAAAAGAAATGCGAAAATTACGCGGTTTTCCGAGTGCTACGAAGTTAGCACAGGTCTTTCGAAGCTGAAAACTTGGATATACACTACTGGTAGTGTATATAACATAACGAATTTTAGCGGTTCCTAGTGTACTATTTGACTGGCCTATTTTGGAATAACGGTTAATAAAACTGAACTTTTTACCAGAATTGATTGTAAAAAATAAATGTTTTTAAAATAGGACTGACTTAAAATTTATCAGATTTATTATCTACAGGATGAATACTTACAGGAGGAACTATACTAGGAAAGCTTAATTATTAATTTATACAGGGTGGTCATGACTTAATTATACAACTTACGAAGTTGTGAAGTATGCCTTTGTATTGACCGCCTCTATTTAGTGAAACGAATTTAATTAAAGATTAATAATGCTTGTTGGGTTATTGCATAATGATTTATTTGTTTGGGTATTTCAGGTGACAGAAAATGATCAAAATCGGTTCCAAGTAAATACGTGCAGTTTTTACTTTCGAGGTTGCGGTCTAGATAAAAGATACCGGAACTTCTTAACAAAGTAATTATTTTTGAGAAAGGACTGAATTAATCGGATATACTTAGCGTTTTGAGTTTTTATGGCAAAAGATAATAGGGGGTTCTGGACTTGTCGTTTCAAGATGTTACTCCACTCTGCACGTGTTATATGCCGACAGTGGCCTGTTGATTTGTGTGTAATTTGTATTAGACTTTCTAGTTGTTTGTGTATTAGTAAATGTGAATATAAGGTTTCAAACTTAGTTTAACGAGAGACTCTATTTTAAACGGGTACAGGTATAGGGCAGAAGCTAACGAGTCTTTAAGTTGCAAAATCTCAAGTAGCTACTCAGCAATAGTCGAATGCTGGGGAAGAAACCCCGAGGCGGAAATGACGACGAAAACAACTCCTTTAGGAGCGGACCTGGAATGTTTAGTTGCTGGGGGAGAAACTCTAAGGCGGTAACAGCCACTAAAATAACAATTTTTTGAATTACCTTCCTTCGCACACTATTCCGCTTTTGAACTGGTCCAAATAGTGCGTTATGCGTAATTGGAGCGTGTTTGAAGGTGAATGGGCTATTAAAGAACAACTATGTTTTCTACTACTTTCTGTGCACATTTGTTTTCTGCTTTCAGTAGACAAAACGGATTACCTATCGTTATATTCTCTGATGTTGCCGGTCTTTCTTAAAAAAACGGGTATCCTAATTTACTCCAAAGAAATATACCTAAGCAGGTAAGATTCGGCGTACATACCAATTACTCTGTTCGGATACTGTTAATGTAAATATTAACGGACATTTCATTGATAATGCGTCCGAGCTGAAACAACATAGTTCTTTTAGCTCCAAAGGGAACGTTTTCTAAAAGAGGGGGTATTGGGGAGTTTCAAAAATGTAGTTCTGCTTATGTATAGTGTGCAGGTTTCCTCCTATAATACTTGTAGTCGTACAGGAACCCGAACAGCATGGAAATCTCCAGTTTCTCTCAATCGCCTAACTAATCTTGAAAACGCAACTACTTAATGTTTTATTTATTGTTTTATAAATAATTAATATAATCCGAATTTAAGGTTGTGCGCAATGACAAATAAAGAGAATGAAAACCAAGTGTCAACTTGGTAATAAATGCTAAAATGTATTTGTTGATGGTCTTATTACTAATTAAGTTCTTAGATTAATGAAATCTAAGGAATCTCTTCCACGGATGAAAAATTATAATTACGTCAGGATAACATAACATAACAAAACCTTCACGCCATTCCCTTGCGAGGAGGACAAAACAATCCCTGTTTCTAATTTATTTTTCATTAACAATTTTTTTACATGTTTTCCTATCTGTGCATACCTCCCTAGCTTCCGCAAGATTCATACATTGTCTCTGACATGTCCTTTTATTTTTAAAACTCCTTATCTTTCTTACATTCAGCCAGGTTTTACGCGGCCTACCAGGTCCAGCCTTACCTCTAACCCCACCCACATACATTTGCTTCGTTAATCTTGCGTTGTTCATTTTCTCAATGTGGCCAAACCAACGTAGTGTACGACTTTAAATCTATCCATCATCGTCTTTTCCTTACCACACTCCTTCATTATCTTTATCCCTTCTCGTTTTATTACATGTGTTTCTCAGGAATCTCATACACACGGCATTTTTGTTCTTTCGTGATTTTTTTGACATACCCATGTTTCACTTCCATACTGTACTGACGAGACAAACACGTCATTATAGATTGCTCGTTTGGCGGGCAGACTCATGCTTTCGTTTCTCATTATCGTCCACATACTTCCAATCATTGTCATTCTAGCATTGACCCTTCGTTCAATCTTGTCATCCATTGTACCATCTGTAGTAAACATTCTACCCAGATATACCAACTCGTTCACTTATTCCACAATTTCACCGTGCAGGGTAAATACTCTCCCTTTTACCTTCCCCATTGAACACCACAATCTTAGTTTTGTTTACGTTTACCTTTAGGTCCATGCGCTCATAGACTATATCAAACTTCCCCAGAGCAGTTTGTAACTTATCTGCACTGTCCAGAACTCGTATATTTACGTCATCAAGCATTACACCATTTGTATCGGTACATGCTTGCCTGACACATGGATCCATGTATACATTGAACAACCACGGTGACATCACACAGTCGTGTTTCACTCCTCTCACCCTAACACATGCCCGGATACCGTCATATACTGCCCTTATTCCGTTTATTAGACCTTTACTTACGCCATATTCATTTAATATTTTGCACAGCTTTTCCTTATTCATTCTGGCATATGCTTTCTCCAGATATACAAACGCACAGTACAACTTCTTTTTTACACTGAAAGACTTTTTGATCACCTGCTGGACATGAAGAAACGCTGCACATCCAAAATCTTAATTTGTGTAGTTTCTTGTACTCTATCAGTCTCTATCAGTTCTTGCAACCACGCTTGTTCCCCTTGCCCTTATACAGTGGTACAATGGTCGCGCTGCTCCAATCTCTCGGCACTTTTCCACACTTAAGGCATACAATGAATAATTCACACAATCTTCGTATAAGATATCCACTTCCATACTTTAACATTTCTCCAGTGATTTCATCTACGGCTGCTCCTTTACCATTTTTTAACATTCCTACCGTTTTCCCTACCTAATTTATCCCATCATACTTCTCAGTTTCATTCACCATTCCTTCTAGATTCTCCTTATTTAACCTTTCAGTTTTACTTTACTTTCTACTGTATATCTTTCCGCAATATTCTTGCCAGCATACTATTTCGTTGCTTGTATTCATCACTCCTGTAGCGTTCTGTTTTAGGGAACGTTTTGCATTTTGACCCATTTCCAGAAGAGTGCTTTGTTTCATTCAAAATCATTCTGCATTCTCTCTCCTTCCACAGACATCACTACCTCCTTCGCATCTTGGTTTCTCAATCTGTACGCCTCATGCAATCGCTTTCTATCAATCTCATTGTTTGCAGCAATCATTGCCATGTACGCACCTTTTTTCTTACATACTGCCTTTTTTACCGATTAATTCCACCAAGAAAATTTTGTCTGTCTACCTATAGTCGCTCTTCCACATATCATCATGGCACAATTCACAACACAGTCTTTCAAGCTGATCCATGGACTTTCAACGTCATTGTCTTTTATTAGTTCGTTCCACACCGTTTCATTCACATTCAACTCTGTACTCACAGTTTATGCATATTTCATTCTCGCAGCATTACCTACTAGTTTATCTACTCTAATTCTGTACGTTCGCACTATGTTGTTTCCCTTCCCCAGACCCACTTATGCTCCAAACACACTATCGACACAACCAGGAAGTCGTCTGATCCACACTCCGATCCGCGAATTACTTTTGTGTCTCTAACCAGGTTTCGTTAATCATACTTTTAGATTGACCTCAACTATACATATGAACATTTTTATGTTTAAAATACGTATTAGATACAAACGGGCTTCTCTTCAAACTGATGTGCACCAGGCGTTCCCCATTCCCATTGACTGTTTGCTCTCCGAACTTTCCTAGAACGCGTTTAGTGTGTTCTCTCTCTGCACCCACCCATCCATTCATATCTCCCAATATCACCACTCTTTCGTTTGGCGTTCTCTACATCATTCCAGATGTTCTCATACGCTTGGCCTCTTTCTCCATTCACCGATGCATAGCATGCGATGAGGAAAATTCTTCCAAACTTCACTTTCATTCTAACCCATATTAACCAGAGGGATACCAGTTCGTACTGTTTAACACATCTTTTCGGTCTTTCACTCACGATCACTCCAACTCCTTTTGTGCTATGCACTTCATTCTCAACTCCTGACCATGGCTCTAGGCTGGCATCCTCCATCTCCACAGCATCCTTTCCTTTGCGCTTTGTATCCGATACACAGAGAATATCAAGCTGCCTTTCATACATTACATTCCCAATTTCAAATTCTGTACCATGCATACCTCTAACATTCCACGTACCAATTCGCCATTTAATCCTTGCACAGCCGTAAGCAACAGGGTCTGTCTGTTTTGACCGTGACCGCCTCTTGTAGCCAGGTCGATCCGAGGCCTTATGATTGTATGAGTTTTAACAAACGTACCTGACATGAGTTTTGAAAGGAAATGTAATTTCATAGGATTTATATAGAAATACAACAATCCTGTTTTCACGCCTTTTTTATTTGTGTATCTATAGAGCCATTTCACACATTAAAATTCTACTGAATTAAATTAACGTTATTATTTGTTTATTAATACCAAACCGCTGGGTTATAAGTCTTTTTACCCGATCCTGCAATTATTTAACCAACGGAAGTTAAATGGTATCAAAATGCATACCTTCCGTTTAAATCTCCTAATATTTAAGTAATAATTAGTCATTAATTACGTTCAAAACGTAGTTATTTATACCACTCACAGCCAGCATGTGTAATTAAACTAAACCAGTAATGGCGAGATAAACGCAATCTTTTGTTAAATCCTCTTTACCATTATGATTATAAATGGGCAACGTAGAGTAAAAATCTTGTTATAGTACAATACTAAAACCCACCTTGTTTGGCATTTTTTTTCCGTTTGTCGTTTGTTATATCCTTTTGTTTCATTTGTTTTTAAACACGCTCCTAATACGTATAATACACTGTTTAGGTCCTACGCTCACATAAGGTGTGAAGTGGATAACTCAAAAAATTGTGTACATTTGGACTAAGTTTGATGACTGCACAAAAAATAAGATTTGTAGAAACAAAACTCATGCATTTATAAGTACAGTAGCGCACCTTCCTTAATAATTCGTTTTTATAATCAGCCATGAAATAATCCTAAACCATCGCTATTTTAATATCTTATAGATATAATATGTTTCAATATCCCCCTATCTACACACATAAGTTTTCCTGAGTTAAGCTACTTTGAGGTAAACTTAGTCAGTTCAGGGTCACAGGATAGATTATTAAAAAAGAATTAGGAGGTAAAATAAAATATAATTATTTGAAATCATTGGATATTTTGATCCACAGGTTTCATGGTACAACTCTATTTTGGAATTTTTTGATTAGAAAACTTGAAAAGTGAGTAGCTCTGTAACTTTAACTAAAAGCTTGAAATATTGCTTTGAGTCCAAAATATCGGTCAAACTATTCTGCAGTTATGTTATTTTTTCAAAAAAAGATAAGGATACCTACAAAAAAATTATTAAAGGAAGTTGTAGCCAATAATCTTTTATGCATATAATTAAATACAAAAGAACTTAATAGTATAAAATATGTACACTGATGTGGTCAAAGGTGTAAAAACAACATTTTATTACCACTGTTGTAATATTAGTATGCTCATGTTATGTATTGAAATATAATAAGGATGTTAATTAGACCTTAATGAAACAAAATTCAATGAAATGGAATGCGTTAGAAGCAATCTATTTAAATTTTATTACTTTTTAGTATAATCTAATTAACGATTAATGAAAAATTAAATTTAATCTACTGCTTAATACATTTTGAAATATTACTAAACAACTTTATTGTGTCTTTGTCCTAAACATATTTAAATTAATACGCTTCTGAAGGACAGCTTGGATTATTAATTAATTTATTTTTGAACAAAAAAGTGATCGCATTAAATTATAGATAAATAGCGCCTTAATTATGGTTTTTGGGGTAAATACATGTGGTAATTTTTTTGTGGAGAATACACTTTTGATCCAACATATTTCTACAAGACAATGGGAGATCATGAGCCGTTGATTCCTTTTTTTATTGCACTTGATTCGTGAATTATTTGCAATTGACAAAAATATACAAATGAATTTATCCCAGTCAAGAATGAGCACAAATGTAAATTTTTCTCTAGTTTATTTAATCGTTTATTTAAATTGCTTAGGATGTTGCTAATTGGCCAATTCAAACATACTGAGTAGTTTTAAGGGACGGTGAATATTTAATCTTAATTCGGTAACATAAGGCGATGGTCAGGATAAATCATATGCTCTATATGCCAATTTAAGTCATATGTATAGTTATGGCATTCTCAATTTTAATGTAGGTAGATAGGATGTCAAAATTTTGCTATAAATGTAATACACAACTTTTCTTGTGTTGATTAATACATACTTTCAATTGTTGCACTACATTTTGTTGTGCTTTTGGATATTTAAAGATATTTAAGGTTTTATGGCATCTATGTATAAATCAAAAACTGTAAGCAGTCGTTTAAAGCGTTTTGCATCCATTGTTACAGTTACGTTTCTAATTAGATACTAAGAGAGCTATAGCAAGAGTGGTTTAAATAAAGACCAAATCTAGTTCCTGTGATGGTTAAAAAAATAATAATTTTTATATTTATGTCAGGGCGGCGCGACGGTGTGAAACTACACACTTGAGACGTTTTGTTAATTTAAACGATAAATATCTAGTGTGCAACACTACCTTCCAACCTACAAAGAGAAGATTGAAGAAATGAAATAATTTTAATATTATAGCAGCACGAAGTATGAATTACAATATTAAGTCAATTGAATTTAGATATCATTGAAGATCGGAACTGATAATTTTAAACTTTCATTATTATAGGTAATTAATACTTCGAAATATTATAAAACAGTTAAAAATTGGCAAAAAGACTGGCGACACCAATAATTTTAATAATAATAATCTTTTATGATAATTATGCAGCCTTTTTAGATTCCAACATACACAAAGATATGTAACTATAGAATCTTCCGCGACCACCTTTTCACTACCACATGTGTATATGATGTGTGTGTGTGTGTGTGTGTGTGTGTGTGTGTGTGTGTGTGTGTGTGTGTGTGTGTGTGTGTGTGCGTGTGTGTGTGCGTGTGTGTGTGCGTGTGTGTGCACGGGGGCGTGCATGCGTGTCTGTATGTGTGAGTATGTGTGTGTGTGTGTGTGTGTGTGTGTGTGTGTGTGTGTGTGTGTGTGTTGTGTGTGTTTGTGTTTGTGTGTTTGTGTGTTTGTGTGTTTGTGTGTTATGTGTGTTATGTGTTTATGTGTTTTGTGTTTATGTGTTTATGTGTTTATGTGTTTATTGTGTTTATGTGTTTATGTGTTTAGTGTTTATGTGTTTATGTGTTTATGTGTTTAGTGTTTATGTGTTTATGTGTTTATGTGTTTATGTGTGTTTGTGTTTATGTGTTTATGTGTTTATGTGTTTATGTGTTTATGTGTTTGATGTGTTGTGTGTTTTGTGTTTATGTGTGTTTGTGTGTTTGTGTTTACGTGTTTATGTGTTTATGTGTTTTATGTGTTTATGTGTTTTGTGTTTATGTGTTATGTGTTTATGTGTGTTTGTGTTTATGTGTTTATGTGTTTTGTGTTTTGTGTTTTGTGTTTGTGTGTTATGTGTGTTTGTGTGTTATGTTGTGTTATGTGTTTAGTGTTTATGTGTTTAGTTTGTGTTTATGTGTTTATGTGTTTATGTGTTTATGTGTTTAGTGTTTATGTGTTTATGTGTTTAGTGTTTAGTGTTTATGTGTTTAGTGTTTAGTGTTTAGTGTTTATGTGTTTAGTGTTTATGTGTTTAGTGTTTAGTGTGTTTAGTGTTTATGTGTTTATGTGTTTAGTGTTTATGTGTTTATGTGTTTATGTGTTTATGTGTTTTGATGTGTTTATGTGTTTATGTGTTGTTATGTGTTTATGTGTTTATGTGTTTATGTGTTTATGTGTTTATGTGTTTATGTGTTTATGTGTTTATGTGTTTAGTGTTTATGTGTTTATGTGTTTAGTGTTTATGTGTTTATGTGTTTATGTGTTTATGTGTTTAGTGTTGTTTATGTGTTTATGTGTTTAGTGTTTAGTGTTTATGTGTTTAGTGTTTAGTGTTTAGTGTTTATGTGTTTATGTGTTTATGTGTTTATGTTGTTTATGTGTTTATGTGTTTAGTGTTTATGTGTTTATGTTTAGTGTTTATGTGTTTATGTGTTTATGTGTTTATGTTATGTTTATGTGTTTATGTGTTTATGTGTTTATGTGTTTATGTGTTTATGTGTTTAGTGTTTATGTGTTTATGTGTTTATGTGTTTATGTGTTTATGTGTTTATGTGTTTATGTGTTTATGTGTTTATGTGTTTATGTGTTTATGTGTTTATGTGTGTTATGTGTTTATGTGTTTATGTGTTTAGTGTTTAGTGTGTGTTTATGTGTTTAGTGTTTAGTGTTGTTTACTGTGTTTATGTGTTTATGTGTTTATGTGTTTAGTGTTTATGTGTTTAGTGTGTTTATGTGTGTTATGTGTTTAGTGTTTATGTGTTTAGTGTTTAGTGTTTAGTGTTTATGTGTTTAGTGTTTAGTGTTTATGTGTTTTGTTTATGTGTTTATGTGTTTATGTGTTTATGTGTTTATGTGTTTATGTGTTTATGTGTTTATGTGTTTAGTGTGTTTATGTGTTTATGTGTTTATGTGTTTATGTGTTTAGTGTTTGTGTTTATGTGTGTTTATGTGTTTATGTGTTTATGTGTTTATGTGTTTATGTGTTTATGTGTTTATGTGTTTATGTGTTTATGTTAGTGTTTATGTGTTTATGTGTTTATGTGTTTATGTGTTTATGTGTTTATGTTAGTTTATGTGTTTAGTGTTGTAGTGTTTATGTGTTTATGTGTTTATGTGTTTATGTGTTTAGTGTTTGTGTTGTGTTTATGTTATGTGTTTATTGTTTTGTGTGTTATGTGTTGTGTTTATGTTGTTTTGTGTTTATGTGTTTATGTGTTTATGTGTTTATGTGTTTATGTGTTTATGTGTATGTGTTTATGTGTTATTGTTTATGTGTTTATGTGTTTATGTTTATGTGTTTATGTATTGTTTATGTGTTTATGTGTTTATGTGTTAGTGTTTATGTGTTTATGTGTTTATGTGTTTATGTGTTTATTGTATGTTTATGTGTTTATGTGTTTATGTGTTTATGTGTTTATGTATGTGTTATGTGTTTATGTGTTTATTGTTTATGTTTATTTTATGTGTTTATGTGTTTATGTGTTTATGTGTTTATGTGTTTATGTGTTTATGTGTTTATGTTTTTTATGTGTTTATGTGTTTTATGTGTTTATGTTATGTTTATGTGTTTTATGTGTTTATGTGTTTATGTGTTTATGTGTTTATGTGTTTATGTGTTTTTGTTTATGTGTTTATGTGTTTATGTGTTTATGTGTTTATGTGTTTATGTGTTTATGTGTTTATGTGTTTATGTGTTTATGTGTTTATGTGTTTATGTGTTTATGTGTTTATGTGTTTATGTGTTTATGTGTTTATGTGTTTATGTGTTTATGTGTTTATGTGTTTATGTGTTTATGTGTTTATGTGTTTATGTGTTTATGTGTTTATGTGTTTATGTGTTTATGTGTTTATGTGTTTGCGTGTATGTGTCTATGTGTGTATGTGTGTGTGTGTGTGTGTGTTTGTGTGGTTGTGTGTGTGTGTTATGTGTTTGTGTGTGGCATACGTGTGTGTGTGTGTTGCGCGCGCGTGTGTGTATGTGTGTGTTTGTGTGTGTGTGTGTGTGAGTGTGAGTGAGTGTGAGTGAGAGTTTGAGTGTGAGTGTGAGTGTGAGTGTGAGTGTGAGTGTGAGTGTGAGTGTGAGTGTGAGTGTAAGTGTAAGTGTGAGTGTGAGTGTGAGTGCGAGTGTGAGTTTGCGTTTGAGTGTTAGTGTGAGTGTGAGTAGGAGTGTGAGTGTGAGTATCAGTGTGAGTGTGAGTATGAGTGTGAGTATGAGTGTGAGTATGAGTGTGAGTCTAGGTGTGAGTGTGAGTGTGAGTATGAGTGTGAGTGTGAGTGTGAGTGTGAGTGTGTGCTGGTGTGAGTGTGAGTGTGGGTGTGTGCTTGTGTGAGTGTGTGTGTGTGTGTGTGTGTGTGTGTTTGTATGACTGTGTGAATGTGTGTGTGTGTGTGTGTGTGTGTTTGTGCGAATGTACGCTTACGCGTGCACGTGTGCTTGCAGATGCATGTGTGCGCTAACGTGTGCGTTCGCGTGTCCGTGGATTGTGCGAGTGTGAATGTGTGTTTGCGTGTGTGTACGTGTGTGTTTGGGTTTGCGAGTGCGTATGCGTGTTCGTGTGTGTGTCCCTGTGCATGTGCGGGTATGTGTGAGTATGAGAGCGCGTGTGCGTGTGCCTGAGCGTGTGCGTGTCTGTGTGAGTGTGATCGTGTGCGGGTGTGTATGCTTGTGAGTGTACGTGATCGTGTGCGTGTGCGTGTGCGTGTGCGTGTGCATGTGCGTGTACGTGTGCGTGTTCGTGTGAGTGTGATCGTGTGCGGGTGTGTATGCTTGTGAGTGTACGTGATCGTGTGCGTGTGCGTGTGTGCGTGTGCGTGTGCGTGTGCGTGTGCGTGTGCGTGTCTGTGTGAGTGTGATCGTGTGCGGGTGTGTATGCTTGTGAGTGTACGTGATCGTGTGCGTGTGCGTGTGCGTGTGCGTGTGCGTGTGCGTGTGCGTGTGCGTGTGCGTGTACGTGTTCTTGTGCGTGTGCGTGTGCGTGTTCGTGTGCGTGTTCGTGTGCGTGTGCGTTATCGTGTACGTGTGCGTGTGCGTGTGCGTGTTTTTGTGCGTTTGCGTGTGCGTGTGCGTGTGCGTGTGCGTGCGCGTGTGCGTGTGCGTGTCGCGTGTGCGTGTGCGTGTGCGTGTGCGTGTGCGTGTGCGTGTGCGTGTGCGTGTGCGTGTGCGTGTGCGTGTGCGTGTGCGTGCGTGTGTGCATTTGCGTGTGCGTGTGCATGTGCGTATGCGCTTGTGTGTATCGACGCGCGCATGCATGCGTGCGCGCGTGTGTATATGTTAGTATCCATGATACATCCAGAGTGACAACACGTATCTATTTAAATACGTTCGTAAATTTCATATTTAAGCTTGTTTTCATTTTCCTGGAGCTGACTAGGTTTTCAGAGAAATTCAGTTGCGGAAAGGGGGGTATTATAACCATTTTTTTGGTTTTGTCAAATATTTCTGAAGCAGCTGTATCATGTATAAATACCTACATAAAGATCTTAATTATATCAATTAATTATGTTTTGCGCAATAATTGATACGACGTGTAATTTAGCGGAAAATGTTTCCTAAGGTAGAATTCATGTTTTAGTTCAAATATTTGAACATCTGAATTTTGATTAATTGCATATATGTTTTTAAAGAGATTAAATTTTACCTTTTCTTTATCAAGTTTTTTAATATAAAAATATTTTTTCTAAAAATTAGTTAAAAAGCTTGAAATTGTATTATCGGTTTTTATGTAAACCGTCAGCGTTGGAATTTTTTTGAGTTAGCGGGTACATGTCTATTAACGTCTATCGGACATGAAGTTTAAAACATCTATCTGACATTGATTATTATTTTTGTTTATACAATGTTGCCTATTTTCGTTATGAACGTTTTCAAAAATAGGTTGCATATTTATCCTAAAAAAATTATTATTGTAGTTATTTCATTTTTTTTTATTTCTACTCTGTATGTTGGAAGATTGTGTGTTGTTCCACACTAATACTTTTTAATACGTTTTCAATGAAAATAGACAATATTGTAAAAACAAAAACAATAATCTATATCAGATGGACGTTTAAAACTTGATGTTAGATACTTAGATGCTAACTTAAAAAAATTCCCAAACCTTCCATAAAATATCGATAATACTGTTTAAGCATTTACAATGGATTTGATTAATTTTTAGACTTACTTTACTTAAAAATTGAATTACTCGTCGTATCAAAAAATTGAATAGAATTTTCACTTTGTAGGTTGGAAGGTTGTGAGTTGTTCCACAACAGATATTTTTTAATACGTTCAGAACGAAAATAGGCAACATTGTAAAGACAAAAACAATAATCTGTGTTAGATAGACCTTTAAAGCTTCATGTCAGACATATGGACGCTAACTTAAAAAAAAATACCTAATTCGGCTTCTTTTATAAAATATCGCTATTGCATTTTAAGCATTTTTAATCCCATTTAATTAAAATTTAGACTTATTTTATATTTAAAAATGTGATAAAGAAAATCTATATAAAATAAAATTTTCTTTAAAAATTATGTCGCTTTCGTTTAAAATTAATCGTTATTCAGGAATTTTTTACCGCTAAATTGCGCGTCGTAACAAGAAACTGCATATAACATAATTAATCGTTATATTTAAGTTCTATATGTTAATATTTTTGTAATATACAACTGTTTCAGAAATATTTGATAAAAACCAAATCAGCTCCTAAACCTCCTCCATTCTTCGGCACTGAAGAGAAGTGAAAACAGACTTAAATACGAAATTTGAAGTGTTGTTCTGGGGTTATCGTGGATATATACATCATGGACGATCTGGGCGAAACATTGCCAAATGTGAAATTAACTAATCAGTCAATTTACAGTTAACAAAAGAAAAATTTTCATTGCATAACGTTCTATACCTACAAATGCATACGTGGAAGGTAAAAATTACTATTGAAACACAATTCCAAAAAATATGTATTCTTACAGTACCTATCATTTAGTCTTTAATGATTCTCAAATTCATTTTAACGACGATTAAGTACGTACATATAATTACGCACCCGAACTATAAGCCTTAAACATCTTAATAACAATACGCAGCCTGTAAACTTTTATTTAGTGTCACATAAATCAGAAATATGCAAAAATTATACGCTTTAAGTAGTCACGCATAAAGATTGATTGTTTCCGATTTTTTGCGTAGTTTAAACTTCTGTTAATTGAACAGTCTTGTGTTTTTACAAAAAAGCAGGTACGGGTGACAGACAAGTAGAATTTCGATGCAATTCTAATACAAAAGAATAGATATGAATGACATTAGGGTATACACTAACATGAAGTTTTATGTATATAAATTAATAAAAGAAAAATGTTTAATGTGGACGTATAGATTTCTAAAAATAGAGTGATATACCTTGATATATATATATATATATATATATATATATATATATATATATATATATATATATATATATATATGTATATTTACCATTAATGATGTACTTGTACGAGTTCTGCATTCCAGTTTCACATTAATTATAGACTAGAAATAAAATTTGTCGGTAGCCTCAAGCAATTCTAATTAATGATCTCAAAAGAAAACTGACATTTTCAGAAATGTATTTAGTTACTTTATCATTTTAATAAGGACAAAACGAGAAGCCTCCAAGGGAAATACTGGAAAAGCTTTTCAATAAAACACGCTAGTTCCAAGCCACAGTAGATACAATTTAATTTTATATGGGATTTCAGTTTAATATTATGTTCTAAACAAGCTGCTCCCCAAACCCGACTGCTACAAATTACTGCCTAAGTCCAAGCCTAAGTTGCAGTTTCATTACATTATATTGTTGCAAAATAGAATTAGGAATATTAAACATCATTTTGTCGAGCTTTCTGCTTTTTTATAGGTGTAATTAATTTAGTGTTCGCCATTTTTAATTTCATTAATCGTATGTATACACATATGTTTTGACGTAGGACAGGGGTCATGGTAGGGTGATTATAATACCCTAAAAAATAGGGTATACACCCGCACCCCTAAATGTGGTAGTCACGACGACATGAGGGTGTGTAAACGCATGCGTAGAAAAATAACGTTTACATCTATTCATTTTGATAAACGCGAAATGGCCGGTTGGAATGTCATGTTTAAAAAATTATTAAAAGTTGCGGTATTTACACCAATTCATATCAAATTGTAGCATCTTTGTTTTTTAATAGATTTTAGCATTCACTCTTTTTAGGTTTATTAAATAGGAAATGATTATATGCATGCGTGATACACATTCATAATATTTAACCTTAAATGAAAAATGAAATACTATTAGTGCTGCTATGCATGTTACAAGTTATAAATTAATTATTTCCTAGTTTTTATTATTGAAGTTGTGAACATTAGGCCTAAATTAATAAATTTTGACAACTATAAATTTTTGAAGGTAATAAATTTTACTTATATACCTATTTTTTATTACATTAATAATTGATAACCTGTTTATTAATTTTAGTAATTAAGTAGTTTTTTTACGTGGTGTCATTTGCATAATGCTCGTTATTTCAACAAAAACTGTTTAACAATGTTAATTTCCTATAGTAACCATTATTGTCAGTTACACAAAAAAAATTGATCGGAATGATAGCAAATTCTTTATTAGATGATGATCTAAAAAGAACACTCATATTTTAAGGCTTACTTATAAATATAGCTGCAGCTAACCTATTGCATAGCTAATTAGAGTATTTTTTTGATTCATAATTTTATTTACAACAAAATGTATAGTTTTTTGTTAAATAATTAACCAAAAATTGTTTTGGAAAATACGTTTTACATCATAATTTCAGAAACGCTAGTACTATATTAACAAAATCTATAACCCAATTTATATAAGATATTGTATCGATTCTGTGGCAAATGGGGATTTAGTTACTACTTTAAATATTTAATACAGTTCACCATGATCTCTATTTCTGCTATTGTATGTTGAGTGGTTTTGATTGTTAATGTTCATTTGGCTTAATACTGGAAAATATCATTAATATATTTTTCTCTTTAATTAAAAAGGATAGTTAGTCGTCAATTTAGTTGTTACGAGTCTTATGGCAAGGTCGTCAGTCATGATTTCCCCACAAAGGTAACTTCTCTTTGCAGTAAGTACGTTTCGCCAAAGTACTAAAATTAACATTAAAGGAAACGAACAGCAAAATGAAATTATTTTACTTTACTTTTTATTAGTTATATTCAAAAATAAAAAATAATTTTAGATTTCATAATTTACATCATTTTTCCTAAAGGAGCCAATATATTAGTTATTAAAAGACGTAGCAAAAAAATATGGGACATGGGGATTCGTAAAATTAGCATTGCATAACGAGTTAATTAGTTCATTATACAAAATATCTTGAATATCTTTCGTACGTCGAACGTGTGAATGAAATTTCACCAGAAAGAAAATATAGGATTTTTCACAAAAAAAATTACTTATTTTATTTATACTCGCTTTCAAAATTTAAACTAGATATCACAGAAACTTGTTTTGTAAAGAATCTTCCTCTTAAACATGAAAAACGCAAACATGTAAAAGTAAAATTTGTATAAGTTGCCAAAAAAATATACAAATAAAAATGTATTTTGTATGTATGCTTTGAAGCTTTGAATACGTCACCCATTCTGTTCCTCAAAAATCGTAACCAAACACCATTCGGTCGTCCAACAATTTTTGATAAATAATGGCAGTAGTTGTAAAGGGTCAACATATAGTATGTTTGTACTGATCTGGCGATTATGGTGAACCTTGTATTGAATTTGATCTTTTGAAAATTTATTTATAGTCCACTTGTAGTTATATAAAAATTTTCCATGTGTACAAGCACCATAAATAGTATTAATTAGAATAACATTAAAATCAATGCAAATAATATAAACAATAAAATAATTATTTACTACATAACTCAGTAAATGGAAGGATACGGTTTAATATATTCTTTTTTTTTAATATTGTAGACCTAAACAGGCTAAATTTGGCCTATCGTGCTAAACCACTCAGGAACACTTAGGAGGATGGATAGAGGGATAATGAATTGCCAATAGATGCTTATGAACAGCTACCTTAATTTGTTTCATGTCATAAGTGAGAGGAAAACAGAGTTTAGAAGCCGTGTAGAAGAATGTGGATTGCGCCCATTTGGTACGACAAGTGGAGATTTGTACTGCATATTGATGATGTGAATGAGCGAACCTAGTATTCCTAGCAAATGTAGCCCGAGATGGTGTCAAAGAATGTAATTCAGCAGCGCAATAGCCATTGTAATACTGCTAATACAAAGAAAGAACTGAAACGGTTCTTCTATGCTCAAAGGACTGTTTGTCAGAAGTTAAGGACGGGTCATTTATAAGCCTAATCGCTTTTGAATACGATCAACGATATCGAGAGCGTATTGGGGAGCGCCAACCCAGAACTGAGAGTCGACTTTAGGACTTATACAGCAGAAAGAGTTGTCGGGACGTAAAGTACTGCTTAGAGTTGACCAAAAAAACCTATTTTAAGAGCAGCTGTTTTGGTAGCTGACAGAATATGGTCAGCCCATGATAGATTTAAAGATAGTCATTTCCAACATAGCTCAGTCAAAATAGACATTTGACCTTGAAAAAAATACAGAATGGATGAAAATTGAAATGTAGGTAGATTTAAGGCTTATATTCAGAATAAAAAAATCTTTGTCATTCTAGATATGCAATTTTCCGGAAAATCGCTGTGCGAAAAAGTTTTTTTTTGTTTTTTTACAATAATTGTTTAAATAATAAAAATACAGAAAAAAGTTAAGGTGAAAATTTGTAGCTGTTGAATTTATCTACAATTTTTGTCTGGAAAGTTTTTCTGTAAATAAATTATTTCACGCCTTGTAAATCGAAATATGCTATTGCTCGATTAAAAATCAATAATTTTGGGCTTTTATTACTCGGAAAAAATAAACAAGGTTATCTAAAATGTAGAGAAAGAACTCAAATTTCAAATGAAGTTATCTAACTACCAAATCTGTTTATTTATGAAAAATTAATTCCTATAAAGACAATAAACTATTTCAATCCCAAAAAAGATACGTATTTTATTTCAATCATTATTTATTTAATAATTATTGCAAAAAAAATTCCTTTTGGCTTAAATATTTTTAATGTTTATATAACATTGTTATTATAAAAAAAATCGAAAATGTATTGTGGGTTAAAAACAATAGCTTGTTGAAATTCTTGTTTTTTTACATGCTTAATTTCACATGTATTTTTTATATTCCGTTTAATTGTAGCTTTTTTATGAATTAATGTATTTTAATCAAACTTCGTCCATAAATACTTTAAAATATATACTTTTGAAACTATTCTACAGTTTTTTTTTATAAATTTTGAATTTTTAAATAGTTAGCAAATATTTGTGAAAAATCTGGAACACTGGAACTGTGGCAGGATCTGTAACAAACAAAATACACCCACGTACCACTCAAAATTAAAAAAACCGAACGCGTTTCGATAGCTACGCTATCATCATGTTTTTTAAGTTTGTGTGGTACGTGAGTGTATTTTGTTTGTTAAATATTTGTGAATTATTTTGGAATTTTTTGAAAATGTTATATAACTTTTTTCAATATGAATATTATATACCTAAAACTCTCTGAGCTTAGAAACGAATAACTATAGAAGCGATTGTGCCACAAATCATTGCATCTATGGTTCAGGTAGAAAAGAGAAGGGATCGGAAATCAAAGTGAGAAAAAATTTTTCACCCAGCGATTTTCCGGAAAATTGCATATAGAATGGCAAAGATTTTTTATCTTAAATATAAGCCTTACAACTACGTATTTTCGTATTTTCATCCATCTTGTTATGCTTGTGAGATTTCATGAAAATTATGTGTACTTTGACTGAGTAGCAGAGTAGTAATAAAACCTGAAAACTTGAGGTCTGAGCCATTCATACTTAGAACAGGATGCGATATTTTTTGGTGGACATAAGGCAACACTGAGTTTTGTTAGCATTAAATTTAACTAGATTATTGCTTCCCCATTCGAGAATGCATTGAATGTCTTTGTTGATTGAACTTGCCATTTCAGCTTTAATGTCTTGAGACATAGAAGATAGATTACTATTATGAGTAGACTGAGATGAAATACAGTGAAGAGTGCTATCGTCAGCAAAGCAATTGATCGAATTAGTTATTGAAGAAATAAGGCCATTTGTGTATCTCAGGAAAAGTGTAGGCGCTATAACTGATCAGCTACGACACGTATTCGTCATTTATTAAGGAAACTAGAAACCCGGTTGATGAGCGTACCATTTAACCCACACGAGGTGAGTTTGGCAAGTAAACACTTATGCCAAACTGGAATTGCTTTGAAATATCTAAAGCGTGTAGTCGCTTTAGATTTTTCACCGGATTGTTCTAATGTATTATTCCAAACTTGGGTCACATATGAAAGTAGATCACCTGTTGAGAGATTCTGCCTAAACCAATATTGGTGGTCACTAAGGAACATTTAGTTTCAGCAGTTGCTGATTGATGGTTTTATCCACGATTTTAGACAAAATGGAAGTGATGGTAATTTGTCGGTAGTTCGAGAGATCGGTCTTATCGCCTTTTTTGGGAATAGGTTGAACATTGGATAACTTTCATGATGAAGGAAATTCCCCAGAAGACATAGAGATCGAATAGAGGTTAGATAGGACTGGTACTAGTTCGGGGCAACATTTATTTAAGACAATGGCTGGGATACCGTCTGGGTCAGTCGCGTTATTGAGATCAAGCCTACTGATGATCGATTCCAAGAGCTTGTACCGAAAATGAATTGGTTTCATAGCGTATGAACAAGAGTTGGCTAGGGGCACATCTTTTCCAGAATCATTGAGACACGAGTTTGATGCAAATAAATCCACGAAAACATTGGCAGGAGGGAAATGAAGATGTACCAAAGTTTTTACTAATGGCTTTAGCCATTTACAACTGCCCAAAGGAGATATAGTTAGTTCATTGAATTTTAGTGGTTCAAACAATTTTGTAGCTTTAGTGATGACACTTTTGGAGATATTTCTAGTACCAACGTATTCTGCACGACTATCGACCGTTTTATTAGGTTTCTTTTTAATACAATATTTATTTTTCAAAGTTATTGCATCAGCACAAGCGTTAAACCAGGGTTGTGACCGTGAATGACCTATACGATTCTGTATTTTGGGAATGTATAACTACACGCTCATGAGGATGACTTCAGATACTGAAAGAACAATGTCCGAAAAAGAGGACGTCAAGAAAAGGTTGAAAAGACGTCTCATAAATCACTTCAGCTAGCTGACTTAAAACATCACAAGGTTCTATTAGTGTTGTGAACAACAGCGGAATTGGGAGCAGTAGACATTGTTTCTATTAGACAAGGGCAGGTAGACCTAGAGGGGAAAGAACGGAAGTTTTATAAACAAGTGGGTTTGATGTAAGAAGGAGATATAGAAGATGTCGGGTATGGCTAGGGTTTTCAGGGATTCTTGTGGGCTCAGAAATCATTTGTGTGAGATCACAAGCACTAGCAAATTTTTATGCACTATGACCAGCTGGATTAGTAGTAGATGAACATTGAAATTTTCTATAATTGAGATATCGCAAGATATAAACTGAGACAGAAGATAATCAACTTTCAAATTGAGGTAATCGAAGAAGTCTTGAAAGTTACTGTCACTAGGAGACAGTAAAATTTCACAAACTTAGGACCAGAATGTTTAAACCATATCGAAATTCTTATTTTCAAAGAAAGAAATCCTCTTGCAAGCAATGCTGTTCTTGGTATAGGTACATACATCCCCTTTATATCGAAAATTAGAGTGATTGGGGATATTGCAAGTCGGGTGAATCGGAGCTTTCAGAGGAGACTTGTGTTTCAGATTGAAACAAAATGTCAGGTTGTAATTGTTCAAGATGTTGGTGACCAGCGTTAGGATTAAACCTGATACCGCGAATGTTGCAATAGTGCATAATAAAATTAGAACTTTCGATGACCGAGGTCGCTTGAGCCCTGCCCTCCCGGACATCCGACTGGAGCAGAATTTTGCGTCTGGCATTTATTACCCTAGAAATCATAGCCATCTTTGTTGTAACTTTTAATTTTGGACTTTCAATGCTACAGGAAGACAGGGAAGGCGAGAATGAAGAATAAGAGTGAGGCTAAATTAAGGATGAAGAAAAGGTGGCAGCCCTTACCGAACTCAGAAATTCGGAGACCTAATATTAAGGAGCCCATGGTAAGTGTGGTACCTACCGGCTGGCATGTGGTACACATGCCTCCCACCTACGTTTAGTTATGTATAGAATTTATTTCATACAAAATTAATTCGGCTTACAACATTTACATTGGTCTTGGGCCCACATTGGCCGTTATTTTATAAAACAAGTTTTTAATATTTTAAACCTTCTTTAAATTTTGCATATGTGTACATCGCCAATAATTTCTTCATAATAATTTTGTAGTGTAAAGGATATTCCACTCAATCATCATTTTCCAACAAAAATCCTGCTTTTTTGATTAAGGGCGAATGAAATTGATATTTTACTGGGAATTACCGCTAATGGTAACTTTAGCGAAAAATTTTGTCAGATGAAAACAATGATATCAAAATATTATGGTTTAAAATTATTAAAGGCTATACTAGTTTAACTTCTAATTTAATACTTGCGCGTTTATGGGATTTACACGCCAAATGATATCGTGATATCGTGCAAGCACTCGTGGTCACTGATGGCCCAATAACCATTTATGTCTGCAAGAAAAGTTGCACCTTTCGCCAGGAATACATTCAGATAGATCTTGCAAAAGTTAGGTAAAATATTAGAGTACATTTTTCTTTGTTTTGCTACAAAAAAAATTAAGTACATAATAAAGTAAACTATTTATAAATTGGTAAATTTTACCACTCGGAACCAAATGTATTTTTTTTAATTCCAGTCTTTTCTCTAGATTCCCAACAAAACACATAATTGAGTAATTTTGGGAAACAAACATTTTATTTTTGTTTCCATATAGAAAATTTACTGGTGCACCTAATGCTAAAACAATGCAACATCACTTATTTTCAAATTTCTCAATTCAATAGAAAATCCATTAGAAAGGTCGTTGCTAAATGATACATATGACATTGGGTAAAATTATATATTTTAATAACAATAAGACATAATTTTAGTTAATGAAATGTATAGACGTAACATACTACCAACACTTAAAAAATATAGACAATTAGAGATCTTAATTCTTAATGTGTGTGTGTGTGTGTGTGTGTGTGTGTGTGCGTGCGTGCGTGCGTGCGTGCGTGCGTGCGTGCGTGCGTGCGTGCGTGCGTCGTGCCTGCGTTCGTCCATGCATGCGTGCGTGCGTGCGTGTGGTGTGTGTGTGTGTGTGTGTGTGTGTGCGTGTGCGCGCGCGTTCGTGCGTGTGTGTGTGTTTGTGTGTGTGTGTGTGTGTGTGTGTGTGTGTCTGTGTGTGTGATGGTGCGTGCGCGTGCGTGTGTAGTTTGTGTGTGTGTGTGTATGTGTCGTGCGCACGCGTGCGTGTAGTGTGTGTGTTTGTGTGGTTGTGTTCCGGCTATACCAGAAGTAGCTACCAACTTCAGTATTTCAAGTGGAACGCCTCATTTTTTGCCGTTTTCGAATTCCTCGTTTTATTTTAAGGCCACTTTATGTACTCTGTCTTTACCTTTTCCAAGTTATTAAGCTTTCCTGAATTTGGTTTTTTGGTATATTTTAATAGAATGCGGATAATGCCATTAGCGAACGGGAAAAACTTTCCTGCGAGGGCTCAAACGAAAAGCCCCTTTTCCATTATGGACATGTAAACATAGTGTTTTCAGAGAGGTATAGTGCAAAGTATTTTTGGTGAAATTTTCATATAAGGGATTGTTAACTCTTGACCGTATTAATAATAACTGTACTCAAAACTTTGTTCAATGAAAAATAAATGTAGGGCAGTTATTTATTTTAAAAATTATCTTAACCATTTTTTTTTGTCGCCAACTTGGATCATAAACTGCGCTTTAATATTCATATCGACACTACGTGTGGATCTAAAATATGGATGCTTAGGTTTATGGTATGAAACTACAACGTGTTTAGAGGATTAGCTATGTTTTTAAAACTTGAATACTGAACAATTTGGTATTCGTATTCCAACGTTAAAAGAAACGCTGTAAAATTCGTACAGGGTAAGTTTCTAAAACATTTACGCGGTAACACGATCGGGTTAGTAATCGAGAGATAATAGGGTCGATTCCCGTTACCATCTACCTTGTATGAGGCTTTTGAATGATTTCTCATATAGCGACGTGAACACTGCCTGCATGTACATCATGTGTCGCTATTTAGGGGCAGTAACTCTCTCAGAACCGTAACTCTACTCTTTCTGATCACATCCACCATGCATATACGCTTAATGTATGTATGAATATTGAGAATCCTGTCGCTGGTGTTGAAGGAAAGTTTAAGTAGGGGAGGAAATGAAATATGTTGTTTTTTCGTTTTTTATACCCTCAACCTGGCCGTGATTATACACTTCTCTTTGGAATCCATTGATTAAATTTATGACGAAAATTGTCCGCAATTTCAATCAAAGCGAATAATATGAGTGACATGTAACAAAATTACTTGGGATAATAGTGTGTATTTCATTACTCAATGTCAGGCGTCACCAAATAAATAATAAACATCAAGTGGGAGATCCAACGAGCAGCGTGACGATTTTGCATAGCCTGTTGTATGGTTCAGAGAATTTTTTAGACTTGCTTGTTTACGGATGAAGCTTGGTTGGGTCTCAACAGATATGCAAACTCATAAAACATGAGAATACTGTTTGTAACGGTTACATCACCAGGTGGTTTGAATTTGAGCAACAATTAATAAAGGTATTGGACCATACTTTTTTCAATGTATTCAACCCCTTGATAATCGTAACAATCTACTTTTAAACTTTTAAGATTAGTCACATTTGCAAGATATGGTGATCAACTCATTGTAATTAAAATACCTATTTCTGGATATAAAATTTTTTTTGGAAAATTACAGTTATCGTCTTCAGTAAATAATAATAGTTTAAAAAAACGATAACTATAAATATTATCGAAATCGTTTGAAAAAAAAGTATTAATAAATACACGATTTCATACCCAAAAGGTAAGTACCTTAATTATAAGTAATACTCGTAAAGGTTTGCATTGTCAAACTTTTTGTAAGACGGTGCGACGCCACAGACAGGCTTGCTAATGTCATTATATTGCGCGAATACTTGGATAGATGTAACATAAGTAAGAACTGTTATGTAAATTATCCTGCCCTCCTGCATTATATAAACAGTAACTTAAAAGTTGTTTGTCTATGAGTGATCATAATGTCCAGATGTTTAAATTGTCAGTTAGTCACTATTGGTTTTCCTGATTTTTTAATACTTTTTTAGAGGGTATATCAACAAATGATTTTATTAATCGCTTAAATCTAATACAGAAAATTGTCTAATATACTTAGGACAAAAATTAGTGACTATAAAACGAACTAAAGCCCAGCGGCACATTTTAGATCGAACCAGCCAAAACGAAGAGGTTCCGGCGACGACTTAGAAATATTTTCTATATCGTCCTTCTATTTGCATATCAGTGCCTACTTTAGTATGAAAGGTTTATGTGATGTATAATTATTGAAGAGCCTTACATACCCTATTAAATACAGCTTTATATGCAGAGGTATATTGCTAAGGTAACTTTAGCCACAGTGAATGAATAAATTTTATCCATTCTTTTATCTAATCTAAATTGCACACTTTAGCATTAGTTTTCACGTTTACAAAAAACTTGATAATTCTAAATATTTAGTTATTTGCATACTAGATTAAAATGAAATAGAACATTATACACGACGATTAAGGGAAATTAACATCTTGTAGAGGTAATTCACACATGTTAAAATGCCTTTTTATCGTCTTGTAAAATAAATTACTATTTTTAGTTTATCTTTAGTGTATATTTTCAGCGAAGTGTGTAATAACAGGTTCAGTCTTCATGTTACGCTGCCTTTCACTTAAATGTGAATCCATTGCATGATCCCTAAAACTTTGCGTTTCCAAAATCAGAATGGTGTTCATTAATGAACCCTTTGTACATTCAGATGCCGTCGTGCGAACGTACATTATCTGACAAATAAAGAGTAGCAAAACATCTGGGTTTCACACTACAATTTTTTATACGCCGACTGGGTTTCTTCCTTTGGATCATTTCAGACCAAGATATTGGGCTACCTTTAGGGCCTAAATATGAGTAGGTAATGATTCTTAACCCTATATTCCAGATTAATCAGATGTTAGTTCATTTTTTTTAAATTTAATCAATATGAATTTATTTTCGTATTCACTTCTTTACTCTTACTATCCGGAACAACTTTAATTGAGCAATGTTTAAGGTGCTACGTTTCTGGCACTGAACACGGTACGCGTCTTCAACCATTAGGATACTCTCTAACCTGGTAATGGCGTGACGCTATGCTCTCATGAGAAAAGTAATGCCTAAAGGCAGGGACAGAATCCGGTATCTAAACAGATCGTAGGAAAATTTTATTTGAAGCTAATTATGAATATACAAGCTGATTGCACAATTATTGAAAATTCGTTTTGACTTCAAAATAAATGCACATCCAGGAGGTTAGGAAGATACTAAAATAAAATCGTAAAAAAAATACTACTAACCTACTTGAGCAAACGTCAAGAAATAACACAACTCAAATATTTATACAATAGGAATAAATGCGCAAAATACCATTGCGCAGAAGGTAAAAATATAAATACTATCGCGCTTGCAATATACATACAAGTTTGTACCATAGTTCGCAAAATTAATAACTTTCAGTTTCGGATTAGCGCTTATATTAACACTACACGCCAGACTATGCATTACCTATAATTCCGCTGTTGTTCGTAACGCTAATAAAACCTTGTGGAGTTTTAAATTAGCTAGATAAAGTGATTAAAAGACGTCTTTGCAACATTTCCATGGCGTGAATGTTGTTTAAGTCGTCCTCTTTCATATGTGACCCAAGTTTGGTATAACACATCTAGTTACCTTAATAAACGATGAATACCTGTCGTAGTTGATGGCTGTTTTCCAAAAGAAGTTAGCATTAACGCGGACGTGCCACAGGGATCAGTTATAGCGCCTACACTTTTCCTGCTATACATAAAGGCCTTATTTCTTCAACAACTAATCCGATTAATTGCTTTGCTGGCGACAGCACTATTCATTGTACTTCATCTCGGTCTACTCATAACGGGAATGTACCTTTAAATCTTCAAATCTATCATGGGTTGACCATCTTCTCTCAGCCACTAAAACAACTGCTTGTGAAATAGGCTTTTTGTACGGATCGAAGCAGTACTTTACCTCCCGACAACTTTTTCTGCTGTATAAGCCCCAAATTCGACCTCATCTAGAATAAAATTCTCACCTCTGGGTTGGTGTTCCCAGTACGCTCTTGATATCGTTGAACATATTCAAAAGAGAGCGATCAGGCTTATATGTCAGTATGTCATTAACTTCTGACTTACAGTCCCTTGAGCATAGAGGAATCGTTTCAGTTCTTTCTTTGTATTATCGCTATTACAATGGCTATTGCGCTGCTGAATTACATTCTTTGCTACCTTTGCTAAGGATACTCGGTTCGCTCATTCACATGATCAGTATCAGTACAAATCTCCACTTATCTACACGGCTTCTAAACTCTGCAATGATCTCCCTAGTGCCTGTTTTCCTATCACTTATGATGTGAAAAAAATTAAGGTAGCTGTCCATAGGTATCTCTTGGCAATTCAATGTCACTCTATCCGTCCTCCTAAGTGTTCCTGAATGCTTTAGCACGATAGGCCAAATTTAGCGTATTCAGGTCCACAATCATAAAAAAAATCCTCTCGTTCTGACACATAGGTACAATATGGTATTGATACAAAGCTCGGACTTCTTCGGTTAAATAAAGCAACACGGTTTCGTCTCTGAAACTTTTTTCCCCTAGATAGGGAACGATTTATGTAAAAATGATGTGAAATGTGGTAGTTGACATAAACTTCGTAACTACCTCTTGAGTTGAGATAACGCTCCAGCCCCAACTTTATGTTAGTTAAAATCAAAAATCATATTATACGTACTACATCGTTTTCTTCACTGTAACATAACAATTACAATGATACCAAAAAACTGTTTCTGGGTCACATTTGACTCGATCTTTATTAATTGATAGGTATGTCAAGTTTCTGTTTGTGAATGCTTTTATCAATTTCAAACTAAAATTTTCACAACTTTCCACTTACACCATAATTTTATTAAGTTTTATTAAATTAGCTCTTTGATTATGACATTTTTCACTCTTTTGCCTTGATCGTTAGAGGGTGTTCTGATTAATAATATTTAATTTATTAAGGATTTGGTTATTCTTTACTTCAATTGTATTCCAGAGTTGACTGTGAAGTTTGTCAAACTGTTATTCTAATAGCAGGCTTATGTTGCGTTTTCATCTTTTTCATATTTCATAAATTTATTTGAACGATTTAAAATTTTTTTAAAAAAATTACCACTACTGACTACGTTAACTGTAATAGTTATCGAAATGTATAAATTTATGTAAAACATAAACATAAAAATACATAAAAAGCCAAACGAGCTAAGTATTTCTTAAACTATGATTACGATGATGAATTAATGTACTATCGCGCTCAAAAAATTTTGTACAGCTTGTTACTGTAGGCACTTCCAAAATTCAAATTTTGATTTAGACCCATTTGTTGTATGTAAATCGGACATCTCACGATTTTCAAGTAGGGGCTAAGCTTGTGTCAAACTGGCAAATTTGATAGATTAAAACCTCATAGAAACCGTCACTTTGATATTTTATGGTCATAGCCTGCTAACGCAATAGATGATGTGTCGTCAAACCAAATGCACACAGCCAAAAGCTTGCTGTACCAGTGCTTTTTGAGCGCGATAGTACAGTGCGATCATCATTTTTGACCGTGCTGCTCCTAGAACAGTACTACTGTTCCGCATCCTTAAAATGAAAATTGTGCTATGTCCAGTGGCGTAAAGGCAGATATTAAAATAAATACTACCATAAATGACAAAAACTTTGGTGAATGACGAATTGCGTATTATGTAGACGTATAAAAACTTCAATAATTGTAATTTAGTCTTTCTTAAGACTAAAGGGAAATTGTTATAAGATATGTAAAATTTGGTTAAAATTATCATTTATTATTTTAATTGATATTACAGATTTTCTGGATTTCCAAGGCGTATTTCTGGTGTATTAAACCAACACATGGTATTTACTCGTCAAATTCAGGTTTTGTAAGTGCTTTTATATGCTAAAAGTAATGTTTAAAACAAATTTTGCTTTTAACCTTAATTTGGTTACGAGAATAATGCACCTACAGTTTAGAGAGTAAAAACTGTTTAGATGAGCGTTTAATGATCTTTTTGTTTATATTGACATGAGTGGTTTGAAATAGGCAATGATGTATGAATTTTGTTGTCAGGTTGAAAATGAATAATCGAAAGGTAATTCGTAGCCAAGGGCGGCAAATTATCTACAATGTGTACCAATTTATGAAAAAAGAAAAAGAAGGTACGATGAGATTGCCATTATCCCAATTACAAGAATGTGTTGCTGAAGAAACCGTTCTAGACAAGCTACTAGTTGAAAATGGCCATGATGTCCTTCGTCTCCCTTTGTACCACTCTGCATTAAATCCCATTGAAAAATCGGATAGCAGTGAGGAATGTGACATTTCAAATGGAAGGTGTTAAGCAATTGGCAATGAAGAATTGAAAAAATTACAGCTGAGAACTCGAAGAAAGTGTGTGAATATGTGGAGAGGTGAATATTTAAAAAGGAGTGATATTGGATGATGTTACCTTTACAATGACATTAAAACATTTAAATGAATTTGTCATTAATCAGAAATCAATGTATGATATATTTGTTAAATAATATTAGTGAAAACAAATTACATGTATGACTGGTTAGTTTATTATAAATGCATACATTCAACATATTGAGCACAAGTCAGGTACACCATTTTTGCAGACCACCTTTGAATGTACACTGGTGAACATCACAAATACATTATAACGGAAAAAAGAACTAATTTAACTTAATGCTAGATATCACTTTTGCATTGAATTCTAATTTTTGAACAAAAACTTATTTCAGATTATGTACCACTGATATAGTCCTTCTTATATGGAACTAGTCACCATGTCTACTTTATGATGTACCTATTGTTTTTTAAGATAACTCAAATCTGTATATATTGATCCAAAGCACAGCAAATAATGAATTAATAATGCATTGTTTTTTTAGATCTCAAACGTGCTTGTAAATGAGATCAATCCAGCTAAAGTATAGTAAATAATGAGTAAAGATTTTCAATTAGTGCACATATTATTTACATACAAATATAACGATGTCCCGACGCACACCTCACTGCCCGTTGGGATGAATGGTCTTTTATATGTTTATATTACAGTTAAAAATAGAAAAGTAAAATTAAACTTGGCAATTATCTATAAAACAATTTCAAAGTGACCACCATTGTTTGCATTACAGGCATCTACTCTTCGTTTCACATTTTCAAATACATTTATTAATTCAGCTTCTGTAATATTTTGAATTACGTCAGTTATTGCATTTTTTAATTCATCAACTTCGATGTTCTGAGAGTGATTTCGATATTCTTCAATACATAATCGTACTGAATACTTCCAGTTTCCATCTACACCTTTTTGGTCGTTTCGGAAATAAGCTTCCAAAATAAACTTGTCTTGTTCCACAAGGCATTATAACCTAAAAAAATTTATTTACGAAAAAGGCATAAAATACACGAATAAATTTACCTTGAAAGTCCAGGTTAATTTATTAATGAGTTTTGAAAAAAACTATTTTATTGTAATACAAATGTAGATAAAGGAATAATTGAAAAAGGAAAAATCTATGTACGTTTATGAAATGTCAATCGAAGATGAAATAAGTATTTGTGCCTAATTTCACTAGTAACTTGGAATAAACTTTTAATAAAAATTCTGTAAAAAGCAGTTTTTTTTCGGTCATTCATTGTTGATATCCCGGTACAAGTTGTGGTCCTTCAAGCAATTCTTACAGATATTACCACTTACTGAGGACGATATACGTATAAAATATAAATATAAAAATACACCATTTAAAAACTCAAAAGCTAAGTATTTTAAATAAAATAACAGTTTCAGAAATCATTTTTTAATGATCTTAATTATTTCATTAATTCCCCAGTTTTTATCTTTATGTACCTATTTTGCCGCTCCATTGTGGGTTATTGAAAATTTGTTATTAGAATTCGTTGCCAAGTTCACACGAGTTAGTGTGTTTAGGTTGGTAATCATGAAAGGAAAATTTGATTGGTGGTTACTGGTTAACGTAAAATATTTTCTTAATTCTAATCGCATTTAGGGATTATTATTATAACATCAAATTATCTGTGTTGATTAAGTACTAAACAATCATTTTTTATATTTCTTATTATACTTATGGTAGAAGGGTTGTTATTATTCCATTTGACGTGGTTTTTAAAGAAGTTATTTTAATAAAAAGTTTATAAAGAAAATATTAGGATTTTATATATTTAAATATATAAATACAGTTTTTAAATGTGATCAATTACCAAATAAAACAAAATTTCACATTAAGTAAAATTATTCTAAAAGTTATCTTGTTAAAAAACTCTTAACAACGATACTTAAATTATACAACACTCGAACTTACTCTGAATTAAAGAAGTTTTCAAGTGATGTCAAATCAAAATTGTAAATACCAAAAAAAAAAGTTAAAGCACTATTGACGATCAACTTCTAATTAGGCATTCGAAGCGAAAACGTTTTATGAAATCACTAGTATGGCAGCTAGAAAATGCGCGCAATCATCTTTACAATATATAAAAATCAACCCAAACAGCTTGAAAAGTTTAAATGAGGTCTGATTCTTCCCTTACGACACATTACTATCTCCGGTATATACGAATACTTTGCAATCTCTGACTGATATTTAATTGGACTACAAACCACCGCTCCGCTTTCGTTAAATTAGAGATGCGAACAATTCTCCACTTCAAAAGAATTCTTTTTAACTTGCTAGGTATTTAATAAAGAGCGGTAAAATTTAAAGGGAGACTTTTTTATTAAGTAATTGAATTTCTTTTTTCATTCAGTTAAATACACAACAAATTTGTCTTGTTTGAAATACATAAACTTCCGACACTACCTTTTAACTCAAAAAGTGTAATAATGTTACGTAGGTATTATATTAAAAATTCTATCGATTATAAACTATTTTTGACTTTCTGTTTCAGAGTACTGTAAATACCTGAAATCGCCGCTCTCCCGCCGTTTATTCTTACAATTTTGTTTAAAAATTAAATCGCTGAAAATTTCGGAAATATATTGTTCTAAATTGACTTGGTCCATAAAATCATATACAAGGTCAAGATTTTTACGGTGGAATTAGGGAAATAACATTGAAAAATTGTTTTTAACGCTATTTGGCAGTAAATATTTCCACCTGTACACTTAATACGATGTTTGATCGTGACGGCGTTATGTAGAAGCAACATGTTCTAAAGTTCACTGTTTCACTCCAAATGGAATACGTTGGAAGAAAGTTCGATTGAATTATGTACAGATACCAATATTGTACCACGCACACCTCTCGACGCCTTCGAGTATTTCATGACAATATTATTTTGAACTCTAAATAAAAATAAATGGTGTACCGTACAAATAAAAGCAATAACTCGTTTCAATTGTTAAACTATCATCATCAGTGGCTATTAAGTGCGCACTTATTAACATGTTTTGTTAAAAATATATTATTTCCTCCATGATTATAATTAAACATATGTAAAGCTACAATAAACTTGTCCCAACTTTTGTATTTGATAAATGTTCTTTACCGAACATTTTGGTAGATTGTTTAGTTTGCCATGGAGGACGAGAAGTTCTATGCGAGCTCTTGAACAGAACACACGTGTTTTGTGAAAGAGTTTTCATAGACATTTCGATACGCCTTTGGCGATATCTTTTAAAAAGAACATACGACGTATGAGTAACGAGTATTAATACTTTATTCTAGCGCTCATCAACCTTCGCACCGGAAGTGTGCGGTTTAAACCGCACCGATCCGATCTCAGAGAGGCTTCAGCCAAGATGTCGGACGAAGACAGCGTGTGTGAAGAAGAGTTTAGTAGCCCAGACAGACCAATGGAGTTATTCTACTTGGAAGAATGGAAAAGGACACGAGAAGACATCGCCGCCAAAGAGAAGTACATCGACGGACAGTTCATCAACCTCTAGGAACAAGCGTTACAAATCGAAGAGCTGAAGGTAACAATAGAAACGCTCAAGGCTCAACACGAAGCAGTCGTAGCAAGACTCGGCGAAATGACAAATAAAACCTTAAACAAGACCGCGGAAATTCGCTCAAGAGATCATGGCCACAACGAAAACCCCCGCGTCCTAAGAAAAAGAAGCACAACGGGAAGAAGAGAGGGACCGATAAAACTCCCATCAAAACATCAATAAAAGAGACAAAAATAACAGAAAAACTCCACGAAAGGATAGAAATCTAAACAGCAGCTTCCCAACCAGAAAATGACGCAGACGTCCTCTCCGAAGAGGAATGATTCAAGACCGTCACGAAGAAAGGCGGTGTCAAGCTAGCAACGGGTGGACGCCGAAGTGCAAGATCCATAAATGCCCATCCGAAAAGAAAGAATCCCGCCACTAATCCTATACCGACAGGAGGATTACTCCAATACAATGAAGAAAATAGCTTCAGTCGGGATAACTCCAAAGGCAACACGAACTTCCAACGACGGAATGAGAGTGATCCTCAACACACCTGAAGAATGAAGGACGGCAACAACTGCACTGAACAACATCGGCGCGCGGTTCAACGTGTACCTTCTAGAAGAGGCGAAACCACTAAAGATGGCCATCAATGGCATTCCGCAAGACGACGAGATGTCAGAGACGGTCCGGAGTGATCTCAAATCTATGAGGTTTGACGTACATAAGATCAGCAGAATGTTCACCGGACGCAAACACAGAAAAACCGCGATGGCACTGGTCCACCTCGAGAGGAGCGAAAGGTCCAAGGAGATCTTCAACATCACGACGATCGGATACTTGAGGGTGCGAGTGGAGTCGCCCCACAAAAAAAAACGGAATAGGACAGTGCTACAAGTGCCAACGGTTCGGGTACACTACAAACGGATGTCATGCCCTACCCAGATGTGTGAAGTGTGTGGGGGTGCATCACACAAGGGATTGTTCGAAGACTCGGGAAACGGGAGATCCGAAGTGCTGCAACTGCACCAAGTTGCACATTGCTAACTACGTAGGATGCTCCGCCCACCCAAGAAACATTAAGAGAGTGAACGCCCCCAGACCAGCACGAACAAGAAAACCGGCAAAATGGTCGAGGCAGGGATAAGTTACGCCCAGATGGCAGCGGGTAACAAGAAACAGACACCTGAGGAATCAGAAGACGAAGACTTAGCGCTAATTATGAAGGACCTCAGAGCAACGATAAACTCCCTACAAGAGGTAGCACAAAACGCCGCAATGATTCAAGCGGCCAACCCAACCACAGAACAACGACACCGAGGTGACCGGACGCATAACAGCTGGAGATTATCTCAGGAAACAACAACAAAGGTATAGGTAAATTTAATGTATTTGTTACAGGTGCATCGAATTTACAGATACCACGAAACGACAATCCGATAGAGGTATAGATGGCAATAGCCCGTAATACCGAAGCTATATAACGATGACCGATGACCGATAGTTTGCCATACATACATAAGTTCAGAATTTTTACAATTCATTTTATAAATTCCCGATTTATCTGCTGATTGACTCGATCCTTTAGTTTACATAAAAGAGCTTGCAAACTATTTTCTGAAGTAGTGATTATTTTTAAATTAATTTTGATAAGGATGTTGGATAAATGTTTTGTATAATCAGCATAGTTTGTTATTTTACATACACTATTTCTGTTTGCGTC
Source organism: Vesta saturnalis (assembly GCA_036346205.1). Taxonomy (NCBI): domain Eukaryota; kingdom Metazoa; phylum Arthropoda; class Insecta; order Coleoptera; family Lampyridae; genus Vesta; species Vesta saturnalis. Next base: position 3,496,754 of record JARFJB010002176.1, on the reverse strand, counting down.
AATTTTTTTTTTACTTCGATCGCTCAATTTGCAATGTGTACAGAGTGATTTGATTAAATATAATTTAAAAGACAAATATGACGACAATAGCAGTGATGAAACTTACATTTCATGTCGCTGTGGTCATCCTGCGAGGGCACCCCGAATCACTGTTTCGTTTTCACTGGCACTTTATTCTACGTACATAATTTTTACTAATTCGAGAGAGAAAGAATGATTTGCGTTTTTAGTAAAGCGTGTTATCTGTCGAATATGGTGACGATTTTTATACCAGAAGAACTGAACAAATACCGAGTAGGTATATGCGCACTCGGCACTGCTTAAGAGATAATCGGTATTAAAGAACTTTAATATTTCATTTTAGCATCAAATAAAAATGAAAATAATAGTGTATAGATGGCACTTTTAATTTTAAAACTGAAGTAAATTTTTATATTTATGAAAATAAAATTAAGATACTGAATTTTAGCTTTCCTGTCAATATATAGCTTTATTATGTAAGAAAAAATAATTCAGACTAAATTTAATAAGAAATAAATGATTTCGTTCCATTGGTTTTATTAAGTATTAAAAGTATATTATATTTAACTTAAGTATTAAATGAAAATGAACCACTTTCTATTTGCTCCATGGTGCTCCCTTATGTAGTTATATTCTTATAGTCTATTTCCTAACTTTTCTTCTTGAGGAAACTGGATGAAGCATTGGTTACAACACGTATGATGTAAACGATACCTTTCTTTACTACTGAACTACCTACGCAATAAAAGTGTGCATTGCATTTCTAACAGTTAACAATGCCGGCCGACAAGACTAAAATTAATAATCAATTAAGCACCACCTAAATCCCCTCTTTGTGAATAAAAGTTGTGGGAGTAAGAGGAGCCATATTGCTTAAAAGTTACGAATGGGATCCTTATAGTTCATTATACGAACAAAATGGTCAGTGAGTCAATACTCCACTATGTAGTACTTGATAAAATAATCTCAAGTTCACTTGGACCTAAAATGTAGCTCCAAACAGTGAACGGATGAAACGTAACATTTCTCCTAACCCCATTGTGGTTGTAGCACTCTAAAACCCGAAACTTCTGAACACAGGATTCGGTCTGGCTGTATTACATGGGTATAAAGATGGATATGTTAACATTATAAGCTAAAAGTAATTATCGTGTATTAATTAAGAGCATTCAGTCTGAAACTTATAAGTATACCGGGTGAATGGAACCACCCGTACTCTGTATTTTTTTTAAAGAACGGTAAGTCGTAGCGAGTTGGTTTAAAAAAAAATTATTATAAACCCCATAATAAAGAATTGAATCCTGATATTATTTTTCGGAAAAGTCAGAATCCTGAAAAGTATTGTCCAGAATGTCTCCAAAATTTTAAAGGGCACCATATGTCGAAAAAGGTATTGTTGAAAAGATCGTCAAAAAATAAATAAGAAGTTTTATAAAGAAAATTATTTTATTACTCCCACCCCACCCCTTTTAAGTAAAATTCGACTAAAAATGTTAAATTTGAAATTCACTGTTAACAAACAAAATTGAAAAGTCGGATTTTACCGAGTTAGATAATGTTACAAGTGTCCATTTACTGCTAAACACAGTTGAGCTCTTATAGTTACATTATGAGTGGCTTTAAGTACTTCTTCAATGTTTAATGAATGGCAAGCATTTAGAATTCTCAGCTTTATATCATCTCTCTCGTTATTGTTCTTTTTATAAACAATATTCTTGATCCGACCCCAAAGGAAAAATCTAGGGGCGTGCAATCTGGTAATCTTCAACATTACAACAAAAGCAAATTAATCAAAACTTTGGAACGTACAAATAGCTTAACAGTTAATGTATCACAGTGTATGTGCACTGCTCAACATTTATTAACCTTTTTGCATTACTGGTAATACAATTTGTTCGTGAAGTGGAAGTTACGGTAGATGGCGTGTTTACACATATAGGTAGTTGAGAATGTGTTATAGTCTGGCATGTTGCGTTACTGTAATGGGTCGATATTCTTGTGTTGGTATTTTCTATTGCTACCCGTCGTAGTGGTAACTACGTGCTTCAGAATGTATGTGGATGATACAAAACACTGTTGGTAAGTAAAAAAAGTAAATCGTAATTAAAGTTATCGTAATCACCAGTCTTTTCATCGGACATTTGTTGGCATAACTAGGGTTAGTCTGGGTATCAGATTCCGCTATCCTCTTCTGCAGGTGTGGCCTGTTAGCATCCTCTGTAATTCAATTCAGTAAACACACTTATTCCGCTCAAGGTGGGATTTAGCACCTCTACTGGTTTGGTGAACGGTTGAACTCTTGACGACGTCAACGTTGTGTGCGTGACAGATATCCTAGCACCAGTGCCACTGCGCGACACCGGATACATGCCTCTAGTGTAGATACAAACCTGAATCGTGTACTAATCCTGCCAGTCCATCTTCATGTCGTCTGTGTTTGCTACTTCTACCAGAAATTGGGAATTTTTAAATTTTCCTTCAGAGATTTATACAAATAACTGCATCAAACGTATGCCTGTTCGGTGTCTGATTGGTATGGTGAAGAATTGTGCGGAAATAAGGGAGATGAGGATTTAGAAAAATTATCATTCCCTATTTCTGCCCGTAAGGATAATTTTCAAAACAGGCTGAAACGTATTTATTATAGTTATTATTTTTAATATATAAAATAATAACTTTAAAGGGGAGGGGGGGGGGGGGGCTGGTAACTGAGTGGTCTAAAATACTAGATTGGCTTAACCGTTGGAGGTTATAACCTCTCCTGAGAATATTAAAAACACTACGGAATTATAGCAACGCGCCGGAACAGATTTTAAACCATGGAACCTCTGTAGCGTATGAAAGCTCAAGTAAATTATTTACATAATATCTTTAAACATCCTTATCCCATATTTCTGCCCCATAAGGGTTGATTTAACGATAAAACATGTATTTTTTATTCATAATTTTTAATTAAAATACCAATCTTCAAGTCTCAAACATAATGAATGTCTAGAAAAATTATTTATTCCCTCTTTCTGCTTCTTAAGGGTTGATTTTCGAAGAACGCTAAAAAACTTATTTTTAATAATGTTTAAAAATCTCATTACTATAAATTTTCATAACGCTGACGGCAAAACTAATAAATTGTCATGTAAGCTAACATCTCTTATTTTACCCAAGTATCCCCTATACTTTCCCCTAAATTGATGATTTTCGAATAACGCTAAAGTACGTATTATTTTGTTCATACTTTATAACTAAAATAGCAATTCTGAAAGTTATTAACTTAAAAAATAATGGATGTCTAAGCAATACAAATTTTCATCCCCTATTTCCAACTCCTAAGGGTTGATTTTCGATAAACGCTGAAACATTTAATTCCTTGTTTATTGTTAACTACCTAATTATAAATTTTCATGGCTCTAATTGCAAAAATAGCAGTTTTGATAGAAATTTACAACCACTATTATACTCTGTTACCTCCTAATTCTACCCCTTAGGAGTTGATTTTCGAAAAACGGTTAAACGCGTATTTCTTTATTTTTGTTTAGTAATCTAATTATGAATTTTAGTGACTGCAACTTCAAAAATAACCGATTTTCATATAAAACTTTAACCCACATTTTATCCCCGCAAGGTTGTAATTCTCCAAATTTTCTCCTAAGTTGAAAATTTCAAGGTTGTAACCCCAGCGGTTTTGGGCTGTGCGAATAAATAAATTGTAGGTTGGTGTGGATGTGTTATGGCGTGGCATGTTGCGTTCCTGTCATGTGTTGGGTTGATATTATCTATTGCTCTCCCGACAAAGTGGTAATAGCATCCTTGCTTCAGAATGCCTGCAGAAGATAGAAAACAATATTTCTAAACAAGTAAGTAAATGAAATTGTAACTAATATTGTCATAATCACAAACCTTTTCATCGGACCTTTGTTGGCGTAACCAGGGCTAGTTCGGGTATGATAGTGTAACTACGTTGTACCTTTCTGTCGCAGTGACCTTTTAGCATTCCCTGTAATCAATATGGTGGCATTCACTTACAGTTAGCACACATCCCGCTCAGGAGGGGATTTAGTACATGTACTGATTTAATGAGCATCCGAACGCTTGACACGCCATCCTGCAGCTCTACATCAACGTTGTGCGCGTAACAGACACTATAACATCAGCGAAAATGCGCAACACCTAATATCTGTCTCAAGTCAAAGATTAGGTTTTACTTACATGACGCACATAAAAATAAAATCTGAATCTTGATTGAAAATGGGGATTGGATAAGACACAAGACGAAGTTATTCATATATTTTAAAAAAATTTCAAATTACTACCCTTACTTCAAGGTATTGTGTGCAAAATTGACAAACAATTTTGGGAAAACGGGCATACAAGAAAAACAAATTCCTTGCAACAGAGTACGCTCAATTAGCAAGTCAAACTGTCGCTACCAGGCAATTACCAACATAAAATTAGCCAATCTTCGGCAATGAATATCCTCTAAGTGCAACAGTTTCATCTTCAAACTGTTACTCTTCCAGCAACTGTCTGAATATCATAAAAGGCTCAAATTTTGTGAGCACACGATGTACCTACTGCTCAGGAACAATATTATTACTGACAAAATTCTGTATTATGATGCATAAACGTTCATTATAAATGATGAGGTAAACCGACAGATTTGTCGTTATTAGGCAGAGAAGAATCCACATTGGATAAAGGAAGAACGCACTCAATGACAATAAAAATGTTTAAGCGGGTATTGTGCGTGATCGTCAATATTATTTTCAAAATATTTTACTGGAGCAAGACATTTGGAATTCTTGCAAAAACTACTAGTTCCCAAATTGGCTATCTTATTCGCTTATACTAAACCAACACCTCGAATAGAAACAGCTGGTTTCAACATGGCGGGGCGTCGCCTCATTATGCAATGTCTGTATCTAGATGAAGTATTTCTAGGCAGATAGATCGGTACAAGGGACCTCGTGGAATGGTCATGTTGGTATTTAGAGCTCCCTCCTATGAACTTCTTTTTATAGGGTATTTGAGAATAAAGGCTTATAAGACGAGACTAGGAAATCTTGAGGAGTTGAAAGAAAGCATAAGACATGAGTGTGGGCTGACTCTCTTGATGTTATTAGAAACGTTTAACAGGAATTTTAATTCCGTTTAGCGTATGTCAACTAGTGAATGGGCAACATATTGAGCACTTATTGAAGTAAAACTATACTTGGGATTTAGGTGACCCTATTTTTCGAATCAAATGGTTTGTTAAAAAAACATCATACCTTATTTTTAGTCATTGAAGCTTACCAATTAAGAGTTAAAAGTAAACAATTTTCTCAAACCATTTACAATTAAATTGTAAAACAAGGTACCAATAAATGAAAGGGAACTCATGTAGAAATAAAAAATAATGAAATGATACGTAAAATATACTTACCTAAAATTTTACGGAGATTCCAAAAATAAATAAAAAATCATTAAGGTAAAATAGTAAACTTGATGTTAATTATAATTCTATATTTAATGTATCTGTTACAGGTGAATCTATAATATTAACCTGTTCGTTCATACGCTTTGTAACGAAATAATTTGGGTTTTGGTATATTTAAGTTACAATGTTATTTTACTGTAAATTTCTGTACAAGTTGTACATGTTTACTCAAACCTTCTTTCTAGAAATGCTTACGTTGTTTCTGTTCATAACTTGAACCACATAATATTTCTAAATAATCTTACTATTAGCCTATTATAAATTTTCATACCTTTGGTTATTCAAACGTTATAAATTCACATTTACATAATATTTCATTTAAAATCTGCATTGTTACTCTCTCTAGTGATGTATCCTAAAATATAGGTAATTAAGGTAAACTATATTACAAGCTTTTAGAAGTCCTCTCTAGATGGCATTAGTGGAGAATCACAATTTATAATTTTTGGGCATTTATTGATATAGATAAAATATTGATAACAATAGATTTTGAATAATACAACTTTAACATAAAATTACGTCTTCTTTCATTCCTGTGGCGTACATTTTGCCAAGCTGAAAATTTTGATGTCTTCTTGAAAATTCCTATATACTACTATACGATATAAATAATCGGATATATCTTCAAGAAGCATAATTTGCAATAAAACAATTGGTGCTTTTCTAATTATTATCTGCAAGTTTTGTTGCTTGCTTACATGCGGTTTTAGAAAAATTTTCTTCGGCAAGATCGATATTTGAAGATGTTTTAATCAAGACATGAATTATTGATGTTTTCGTAAAGAAAGGAAAGCACTTCGATAGACTCACATTTGGCCCGTTCCATCTAAGGGCTCCAACGAATTACCTGGTCCTTTTAGCTTCAACGAATTACCTGGTCCTTTTAGCTTCAACGAATTATCTGGTCCCTTTAGCTTCAACGAAGTACCTTCTACTTTTAACTTCAACGAATTTTCTCCTTTTGGCTTCAACGAATTATCTTCTACTTTTAGTTTCAACGATTTAACTTCAACTAATACCTCCATATTATCTACATTCAAGTACTATTCTGGTTTAACTTCTGAATCGTAACCAAAATAAAACAGGATCGTAACAACTTCTGCATATGTTCGTGATCCGAGGGCATCGACTGAACATAATTACTACCTGCTTATATAAAGGTTAGATCATTCCTTTTTCTATTATCACATGAGATTTAACTGAATAACTATTGTGTAAACCTTCAGACCAGTAATGATAAAGTACACCTGCTAAAAATAATTAAACCAATTAGTCTGTTATAACAATATCTTAACCTATATTTGTATACCTGTTATCACTATATCCTTATTGCTGTATTATTAATGTTTCCCTTCACAACCACGTGACCTTCATTATCTGTTCTTTTACCATTATTTTCATTCCTCATTTTGTTTTGTAATTATAATAGTAACATTTAACTGTACCTATTTTGACTGCCATTTTGTGTTGTGCGCAGTATCATTTTAATTGGGATGCGTAAAAGTAGCTTAACTAACAATTATATGAACATATGTTTTATTGCATGAGTGTAGACAATAATTATTAACGTTTTATTTTCTCTCTTGAAATTTATATAATTATTAAATTTCCAAGATATTGGATTCATTATTGTTTAAAAGATAAAATGCTTGCTGAGCTATAAAATTTGTGCTCACTATAAAAATTTATTTCTTTTGTGTAAACCACCGCAAGTTGTTTTTTTTTTATTATTTGGTAATAATTTACGCTTTGGATAGGCGTCGATATATGTTTCTCTTTTAGTTATACAAAGGAAGGCCTTCCCTTGAAAAGGGGAATTGTTTAAGTTTTGTTTTCAAGAAGTAAATAAACAATTACTGGTTCACAGGTGTCGAACCCAATTAGTTTACTTGCGAACGGTATTTACTATTTCTTTTTTTTTGTACATTTGGGTTATTTACATATATTTTTTTTGTTGTGGATTAATTGGATCCACACCCTCAATTATTTAGTTTTTAATTGTAAAAAATTAAAATATATAGTTGTTTATTTCGCACTACAGCAGTGCTGTTATTCCTATTTCCTCTTGTACTTCCCTTTTCCTATAATCTCCTTCCTCAATCCATTCTGCACCACTGTCCAAGAGTCGGGACAGCGGTGAATCGTATCTCTATTAGGGGAGCGGCTTTTGGCGCCGGCATATACAACATCCTTCTCTCACCCAACCCTAACCGACACTTTTGAGCTAGTTAGGTGTGCTCACTAGCTGTGAATGAGCAGAGATACCTTTCCTTCTTCCTTTTTCTTCCAGCTCCCCGTTTAAACACGTAACAGCTTATAAATTTCGAATGCTTCCAAAATATCTAAATAACAAAGTTCTTTAAAAACCGGCAATACCTGCTTTACATAATTAGAGAAACAACAAATTTTATACAAAAACTCACAAGCACCAAAAATTTACGGTCTCATAAAAATCACAAACCTAATGTGCGCATTACACCAATAGCTTCTTACATCCCAGCACCTAATCATATTTTATCAAATAAACTAAATCACATAAAATTACCACTACATAATATTCTTGTAGGTTTTGATGTTACCAGTATGTCTTCTAAAATACCACCTCAAGAAGAATGCATGCGTTTATTAAATAACCTTTTCTTTAATAATAATGTTGAATTAATTATAAGAGTGGAGTTAATTCATTGTTTGATCTCTTTGTTAATCAAAATTATTTCATATTCAGTAATAAGGTTTATCTACAAAAAGATGATTTACCTATGTTTAGTCCAATTTTATCCTTTTGAGCTTATATCTATTTCAGTTTTGATAGATTTCAGTGTTGTTTTTAATTAATATTAACAATTTTTATTCTAACACAAAATTTACACTAGAGAGAGAACAAAATAGAGCCATTAAGTTTCTAAATTTTAACATAAAGATACAAGATAGAACAAGCTTGAGTTCGCCATATATAAAAAACCTGCACATTCAGACATTACAATTCCAAACGATCCATGTTACCATGAAACACTTAAATTAGCTGCATATAAATCATTAGTACATAGAGCAATGTTATTAACATTAAACCAAATAAATTTCAATAGAGAAATTTCAATTATAAAACAAATTCCACTAGCAAATGTTTAGAAAAAATATCAGAAACTGTAACTTATATAGTACAAAAGGGCAATAAATACAAACTAGCTTTTAAAACTAATATCAAAATGTTTGTTTAATGTGAAAGAATCGATTAAGGACATTTTGAAGACGGGTATTTATAAACAGAATTCTGTAATTCCTATATGTTGGACAAACACTTAAGAACTTTGATGTTAGATACAAACAACACATTAGATGTTATAAATATAAACATACAGACAAATAATATTATCATGCCATACATATAAAGTCACCTTATGATTTCACGATACATTTTTTCATTTTTCCATTTTTGTAAAAAGAAGACGAATTAGATGTTTTTGAATCATTCGGAATTTATAAGCGCAATCAGAAAGTATCTTTAATGAACGAACAGGTTGACTTTATTTATGTATTTTACTTATGCATTTTCTCTTGATAATGACACGTGTTGTATTGAAACATGTAGAAAGAGAAATAAATGGTTATATAAAAGAAATTGTGGAATTATGTTGTATTTTAAACATTAGTGCTATTTAAGGTAACCTTTGTTTGGGTCATCTTGTATAAATGAAAATTATTTTTATTATTTTCTGTCCACCATTTCCCGCTTAGTGGTTTCACATAGTAACCACATTTCAAACATTAGTTCTGTCGTGAGCAAGTGGATTCTCAAACATATCACCGCATTACATCATGCGCTATGGCGCCATCTAACGACCAGTAGTCGCACCAGTTAGAACATTACAGAGAACAGTATAATTTGTTTTGATTGGAGCGTCACCTGTATTTTCAACATTGCTTGTTTACATTCTGTGAATTGTTGTTGATGTGTTTATTAACAGTTATAGCTGGTAAATGATATTTTTGTATTCATAGACTCTACTTTTTACCATTGCAGACATAGATTATAAAATTTTCATCATAGTATCTACCATATACTGTACATTTTACGTGGTTTAGATTGAAACCACCATGCAGCAAAATACTATTACAGTCTATTTTTTTTTCTCAAAATTTCAGATCGCAAATTCAGTTATTTAGATCTGGAGTGGATGACCTACGATAATTATCAGATGATACTTGAGTCAATACCATCTGATAATGAATCCTGTGATGGGAGGAATCAGATGGTGATTACCAGGACCCCGATGAATGTGTTAAGCTACCAATAGATTTAATTCTTTGTTTATTCCCGAATGAGTTATTCGAGACGATAGGGTACCAATCCAATCTCTACACTACACAAGCTAATTTGGTATTAGGCATATCTTTCTTGCCCACTGATTTGAATGAAATAAAGGCATTGATGGGCTAAAAAAATTGTCTTGTTACCGCGACCATTGGTCAAGCCATCAGGAAATTCCTGTGCAGTATTATTCTTAAAACTCGTTTTGATTGGCTCTTGGTTAATCTACATCTCAACCACAATGCTCAACAGGCAAGACGAGAAGAGCTTTTTATGATAAATTATACAAAGTGTGCCCCTTACTGATGAAGTTATCAGAAACTTTTGCTAATTATTATGCTCCTACAGAAAATATTTCCATCGATGAGTCGCCGATCCTTCTCAAAGGCGGGTCCTTTCAAAAGCAATACATTCCCAATAAACCCATCAAACGCGAATACAAAATCTGGATCTGGGAATCTTCGAGTGGGTACATTGACTGGTTCCAAATCTATAATTGAAAAGTGACAGACTCAGTGTAGCAGAATTTGAGGGCTAGTCTCGTAACGGACTTGACAAGATCTCTCGTTGGAAAGTTCCATAAGTTATATTTTCACAACTTATTTACGTCTTCGCCCCTTCTAAGGTAGTTGAAAAAAGAACATGTTTACGCCTGCGACTCTATCTGAAAAAATCGTTCAGTGATACCCACAGATTAGATAGCTGACAAGGATATGAACCGAGGTGACTCCGATTCAAGAACTACGGATAATGGTATTTCTTCTGTAAAGTGGATGAACCGGAGGGTCGTAATGTTAGCAAGGAGCGAACAAATGTCCACAAATTGTAAAGTATTATAATTCGCATATGGGCCACATCGATAAACTGACCAGCTGAATACAAAAAGTGGTACCACCGAATTATTTTTCATTTCGTGGATCTGGCAATTGTTAATTGTTACATCATCTATTCTGAAAGATGATGGATCTAAAAACTTTTCGAGTGGCAGTAGTCAACGGTCTGGTCGGTGTCGGAAGCAGAGAAGCGAAACGTGGAAGACCAAATGCTGAGGTAACAGCCAGCAGCTTCAAACAGGTTGTCCCAATAGAGAGAAGATTGTGTGAAGCCGAACACATGCCTGTTCACGGAACATCCAGGCGATGCAGAATATGCAGCATCGAAACAAGTGGGCGTGCTCCAAATGTGACGTCGCTCTTTGTCTGAGTGAAAAGAAGAATTGTTTTCCTGATTATCTCAAAAATATGTAATATTGCTGAATTTTTAATAAAATGAACGTTTCAATAGTGGTGCCCAGTGATATCTAGACGAAACCACCTCATATTAGATTTATTAAAATTGATAAAACTATAAACAAATTTGTACATCATAGGTTCATCATGGTAAGTACTATTCACAACGAAAAAGTGATATTTTCACAGTAACATTAATTCTGCCTTGAAAGGGTTAAAGTGAAATTAAAATGGAAATGTATCTTGCTTAATTAATTTTTACCTTTCAATACGAAAGTATTGGCAGGTATTGTAATCGGTCGGCGAAGTTTGGAGTGTAACACTTTAGTTTTTGTGAATTATCGCAAAATAGCAAATAGATAGAAAGTATATTCCAGCGTATTATTAAAGAGGATTCAATTTCGTTTAAAATGAGCTACAACACTTAAAAATTGCTTTACCGTAAGTTGGAAAAAAAGACGTTTAAACATGAAAGTTTCAACATGTATGTCTGTATGTGTTCCAGCGCGATAGCGTCCACTAAGATAATCCGATCGTCATGAAATTTGGTACCCAGGTTCGGATCCATGAGTAGACGGAATGAGCGAAATCTGTCCAGTCAAAATGGAATTCCAGATTTCGACCATTATACAGTGTATAAATACAAACGGCTATTCGTAGCAAACCGTCACGTCTTTACGTAGGCAACTAAGTGAGCCATCCTAGAATTGAGTATCTACCAAGTATTTCGTTTGTTCGTGAACTCCGGTAGCGCAGTGGCAGCGCGTTTGGTTGATGTCCCGGTGTCTCGGGTTCAAGACGCATAATGTACGAGTTTTTTTTTATCTTATCTTATTAGATCTTTCTGGCAATTTGAAACGATTTTTGGAAAAAAAAATTTGGCCCTTTGGTCAAAAATTTTCGAAAATTTTTTCATTTTACACGTTTTGAGCAATTTCTAACCATTTGAGACGATTTCTTGGAAAAAACCTTTTTTGGCCCTGTGGTCAATATTTTTCGAATTTTTTTTGCATTTTTAATCGTTTTGAGTCATTTCTGACCATTTCAGATGATATTTTGTAAAAAAACATTTTTTTGCCCTTTGGTCAAAAATTTTCGCAATTTTTTTTTTTTTGCATTTTTACACGTTATGATAAATTTTAAAATGTCAGAATTCTAATTACTTGTTTTATTACCAAGTAGAATTTGTCATTTAGCAATTATATAAACAACTGTTGTTTTCGCAACAACGAAAGTTAACTATGGAATAAATGTAAAAATGATAACAGCATCAATAGATACAAACAAACAATAGTAACAAGTGTTTATAAAAATTATACTTTCTCTGATCAACTTTTTCGATCGTGATGTTTGTTAAGTACGTCAAGCTTTATAGGTATTATTTAAATAATAACTTAAATTTAACGTAATGTGTCTTGGTCATCATATTTCATTGTTTCTGTCGAAGTCTTACGATTTTTTTAATAAAACAATTTAACAATTTAGTGATATAAAAAAACTAAAAAAATTTTAGTAGCAGAAAAATACAGTACACTAGTTATAAAACCCATCAAATTCTTTCAATTTTACTTGTGATTGTTTAAATTATTAATTACACTGTATTGTGAGGTCATGTGTTGCACACATTAGATTTTTTTGGTAATGTTATTGACATTACTGTTTGCTCATTCATATGAATGGTTTAACATGTAAAGTAAATGTTTATGCAAATAGTTAAATAAAATTTCGGAAAAATAAACTTTATCATGATTTGTATGCAAATCTTACTTCCTATTTTAAATTTAATGACCCTAACCCACCAAGCGTCATTCATATTGATGTTTTCAACATTTAGGTAGGATATTGCAAAAAATTAATCTAAAATAATATTATAATTAAACGCCACTGGAGAATAAATTTAAATAACTTTATACGCATTCAAAGTTTACAGCTATAAACATTGAAACTTGAGAAACACTTATACATATAAAATGCAAATTTTGCATTTTATTGTTAAAAAAAAAGTAATATCTTTTGCGTGTAAAGTTATCGTTGTATAATCAATGATTTTATAGCTTTCTAGGTTTAAACTGAATTAGATAATATTACTAAGTGTAATTGAAATTTAATTTATTGCTTAATAAATGTAGTAATTAGATGTTAAATTGATTATAATTAGTGTTCTGGTAAAATTTCTTTCTGAAAATTCTGTAATGCTAATTTCCTCCCCTGAAGAAAATGTTGGTTTTTGAATTATCACATTTTCCCGATTTGAAAAAAAAAACTTTAGCAACCGCTGAAACGATGGTGCACTTACTATCTCATTGTAAGTACCTTTAATCGCTTACATTAAATATTGTTAGTCCCAAAGGAGCAAAAAAATTTAATTCTTACGAAATTAAAGGTAACAGAAAATCAGACTCCTACCGGATTTGACATGAATTAGCTGAGTGAATTCAGTATATACGAATTCTTGACGAAAATATGAAATGTCTTCGCACTTGGAAACATTTAACATAAGTCGGTTAACAGCAGTTGTTGTGTTTGTGGGTAATGTGCTTAGGATCGCCGTGAATAAATGTAAATTATCTCAAATAGTAACAGGAAACATTTCATATAAATCATTAATAAACAAAAGATATAACAAGATATCCAAATTTGTACAATGAAGAACAGAGCAAAGCATGAGTTCCATTTAAACTGGTTAGAAGTAATCTAAATAACAAGAATAAAAGTTGGCAAGACAAGATATACAAAGTAAATCCAGACGGAATAAATTAATGCCTTCGTGAAGACAATTGCTCTATGATACCATTTCGATACAAAGATTACATATAAATTGTATAGCATACACTATTTCGGATGTTACATTATTTAAGCAAATAGCTATTATAATCATTTGGTTATTACTGTTTCTATTATTTTCTCATTTAGCGTTGTCTTAATATGCTATTTTCCGAAATTAAATAAACTACATATTTTTTAAAATGGTCTAGGTCACTCATACTGTTCACGATTGAGAACCACCAGATTTGGTTGGTAACAATTACAAGTCTCTAGTTAATAAATTCATAAAAAGAACGTTTGTCTTTTCTTTTTTCTTCAACAAGTGGGTGCGCCATGTTTTAATTCCTAGATAATTTTTTGGATGTGATTAATCCATCGACTAGAGTCGCATTTATATTTACTCCTCATTACACGAAATGAGTAATTAATATTACTTATTTCCTACGCATAGGGCGAATTTGAAGGTTAAAATGTCAGGGGTGCCTCGCTTCCTTTTTTTCTATTATAAAACTTTCTTTACTTTTGGCCATCAGTTTTCTCATAATTACTAACTTTAAGGAAAATACATACTCCGATATCTATAATCATAAATTTGAGTTACATACATAACCGTTTCTCTCGAAATTCTATTGTGTGAATTGGTCTTATTGTACAGCTCGTTAAGGTAAGAGTTTATTCAAATGCCTACACGTGTCTTATGTAAGAAATTACAGAGCTGGAAATAACTCCGACCACCATAAACATATTTCTACTCTGAGCCCGATAACTATACACACAACTTGCTAAACCTGTAACTTACTTGCACCTTTGTGAGCTATCACATCGATACTTACTAATGGATAGCACGAAGATCTATAACTAAAATTCGACGGCAGGACGAATTCCAAAGCTAGTTATTAACTAAACATTATTATTGGTTTTATCGTTGTACACTGTACAATACATTTAAATGCCTATTGGTTGGTATGCGCATTGAATAAGCATTTCCATTTCGTTTTAATTAATTTTTGTTGAAATTAAAGCGTAATACAAAGAAAATTAATGGTTCTGTGTATTTAATATAACATAACGGATAAAAAGAACTAAAAGCAACTGTCAAATTTAAACAAGTCAAACTAGACTAGATATCTGGAATTAATATTCAGCTACATACGTAGCATAAAGAAATTAATGGGTTGTATTCCATCTAATGTAATACAAAGAATTTAAACTAAACGTCTAATTTAAATATAAATCGGAAGACCCCAAGGTTAAACAGTTTTTGAATGTAGTATAATCTTTTTAGTAAGATCAAAAATTAATTAACACAAAATGGTAATGCTAATTCAATGCACAAACCACCCATAATGCATTTAAATGTATTGTATAGTGTACAACGATAAAACCAATAATAACATTCAGTTAATAACTAGTAGTCAATAATACATTTCCGTTTCTCAATCAGAGACCAATATTTAATAAAAGCATTTACCTGCAGATTGACCTGTGTTTACAAAAAGAAATATTTAAAATTAAATGGAAGTACTGTAAGATTGACTGTGTAACAACGCAGCAGATAACCAGATTAAATTAAATTAAAAAAAAAAAACAAATTTACAAATAATTATTTCAAGTTGGCCTATAACACAGTTAGGCAAAGCTGAACATTTAGATAATTTAAAGTGTATTTGCATTCACACAAAGGGCATAAAGGTAATGTTTAACTTAGCTTTGGAATTTTAGTTATAGATCTTCGTGCTATCCATCAGTAAGTATCAATGTGACAGCTCACAAAGGTGAGAAGTAAGTTACAGGTTTAGCAAATTGTATGTATACTTATCGGACTCAGAGTAAAAAAAATGTTTATGGTGGTCGGAGTTTACCCAACGTAGAGTAGGAATCTCTGTAATTTCATACATGAGACACGAATAGACATTGGAAAAACCTCTTACCTTAACGAGATGTACAATAAGATCAATTCACACAATAGAGTTTTGAGAGGAACGATTATGATCGTAACCAAATTTATTATTATAGATATCGTAATATGTATTTTCTTTAAAGTTATTAATTATGACAAAACTGTAGGGTTGATGGCTAAAAGTAAAGAAAGTTTTATAACAAAACAAAAAAGGAAGCGAGGCATCCTGACATTTTAACCTTCAAATCCACACGATGCAGATGAATGACGAATAAATATAAATCCGACCCTAGTGGATGTATTAATCACATCCAAAAAATTATTAGATCCCTCTAGGAATTAAAACGTAGCCTGTACCCACTTGTTGAAGAAAAAGGAAAAGAAAAACGTTCTTTTGATGAACTTAATAACTAGAGACTTGTAATTTTTACCAACCGTAATCCAGTGGTTCTGAATCGTGAGAAGTATAAATAACCATCAACCATTTTAAATACTAAATGTTTTATTTAATTTAGGAAACTATCATATTAAGACAACGTTAGATGAGAAAGTAATACATATAGTAATAACCAAACGACCATAATAGCTATCTACTCAAATAATGTAACATCCGAAATAATGGATGTTACGATTGGGACACTTAATTTGGTTCTATTTCCAAATTAAGGTTTGTAATAGTGTGTTTCAAGGAGTTTGTAATAGTGGACGTATTCCAGTAATTTTCCAAATAGATAGACAAATAAAACCATAATGCAGAGTCATTTAATCTATTATAGTCTGTAAAATGGATATGTTGCAAAAACGGATTAGCACTAATATAAATACTGCTCGTGAGGTTATATACCTTTAGCCGTTCTAACGAATGGCATTTGCGCTAGAAGGTAAGTTTGCATTCAGGTTTTCTAAACGCGGGCGGTGAACTAGGAAGAACGCTCTAAACTATAAGCGTTTTAAATTGAGGTACATACGCCAAGAAAGATAACATTAGGGTAAGACATGTTCACTGCGGCATGGAAAACATCCACTTAAAAAAGCAAGGCAATGACATTAAACGTTTTACTTATTTTTATATGCATACAGAATTGCATATTACATGTATCATAAAAAGGAAAGCGTACTGTGTAAAAATAAGTGATTAGTAATAATAACTAACGTCTTCCTGTCGCTTATGTACCTCGGTATCTATCGTGATTGGTTTATTATACACGAGTGCATACATGAAATTTCCATTCAATGCGTTAGAGAAATAAAGACTGATACTCTTTTGGTTTTTGAATTTATTTGAAAATGTCTGTAAAAATTTTAAATTAACGTTCTCAAAAGCTCATATTTAACGTGTACGAGTAATCGTGTCGAGAGGAAAATAATTTTGGACCATTGCACAATGTTGAGGCGCCACAATAAAGTATAGCGGAAGCTTTATAAATCAACATGTACACATACATTAAGGAAGATAATTGAAAGAATCTTCTATTAAATATACCTGAAGCTTTACAACATACAATACAAGATATAGTTTAATCGAAGTATGCTGAGAAGGAATTGGTTATCAGGACGACTCAACAACAAAACATTATAAGAAAAAGAATTGCTAGTAACATCTTGGCCTACCTTATGTGAAATATTGAATGTTGGTTTCAAATTTAAAAAAAAATTAAATCGGTGAGCGCTTTATGAAAAAGTCAATCTTACATGCGCAAGGTGTAATTAAAAAAATAATCACCTCTATTAGTTTTATTCTCGATAAAACTTATTAATTATAGAACCATCAATAATTTTATAACTATCTCACGTTAACAATTTCGTTGTATTGTTTTTCATTTAATCAATAGTTAGACTAATTTTAGTTAGTGTTAGTTGTTCTTATTTATAAATGTTTGTACACACATTTTTAATTTTTTTCATTATTGTTTTCGTCGCTAAACCAGAATTCAGCAAGTTCCTATGATATTTAGTAGAAATTTGATGTACCTACTAACTGTAGTCTAATTTAGTATTTTTGTTCAGTAGAGCTATTCCTGCTTTTCCAAATCCATTCCGCATAACTTGAGAGCGAAATTGGCCTAGAAATTTTGAAAATATTTGTTTGAAAATTTATGGCTCACGTGCTGTCGTTGCTATGAAGTAAGTTCCTTGTCCCATTTGGTTTTGAAAAACAAGCACGGCTAGGTCGAGCGGATGGAGTAAATGACTCATATGTGGAGGTAACTTAACAAATCCCTGCAGGGCTCTTTCAATAACAGGTAAACTGGCGTGTGTTGAATATGCGTCATAAATTATCAGTACAGGTCTGTCTTCTCTAATAGTAGGTAAAATAGTTATGAAATAATTTGTGAAAAGTCTGGTCCCATCCATCCTTTCTTACTGGCAGCGTAAGTAGGTAAGTTTGGAGACTTCTGGAACACACCGCATTTTCAAGGCCCCACATTTCCAAGGTTACCACTTTATCATGGCTACCACCTGACCAAGGTCGCATAATTACAGTGTCTGAAAGTAGGTCAGACACTGCAATTATGCGACCTTGGTCAGGTAGTAGCCTTGATAAAGTGGTAACCTTGGAAATGTGGGACCTTGGAAATGTGGTGTGTTCCAGAAGTCTCCAAACTTACCTACTAGCGCACACCGTCTGCAGATATCCTTTATCGGTGATCCACTGATCCCAAACGAGAAATCCCTAACATATGATTAACGGAGGGCCTTTGCCTCCAGCTGTGTTACACATTAACAATATTGTGGTATTTTTCTTTACCGGAGTACTTACTGTTCGTGATTCCACTTTTTTTACAGCTCCGATCACTTCAGTCCTTCGGGGATCGATACTTAAACTGATGTCATCTAGATTCTAGATCTTTTCTGGTTTGCCTTATGAGGTTATTACTATTTTCTACTAAAAGGTTCAAAGATTCATAGATACTAAAAGGGTATAACGCTTTCTTTCTTGCATACTGGATTTTTTTAAAGCTTAGAAACCAACTTGTCAAAACTGCTTGGCGAGTCAGTCCGAATCCACATCTTTCCATTGTGGCCAAACCCGTTGCCAAATTATCTTCCTCTGAAGATGACAGGCATGTTGAAGTGCCACTTTTCTTATGAATGTTCCCCCTTGTTCCTTTCACATTTGTATATAGAGCTGAATATGGAATATTGAAAATTTTACTCGCCTTATAGAATGTTGTTGAATCGTTCTTCATCTCATCAATAGCTTTTTCTACGCGTGCGCGTGTGTGTTACAATAACACAATGAGTGCATATTAAATTAGCCCCAGATTGCATTTTGTAAGGGGCTATTTTAACATACCTCGTAATAACGAGAGATGTGCAATTATGCTAATAACAATAATTTTTGCTATCATATTTAACCTCTAAAAGCAGAATAATGCCTTTGTTGCTAATCTATCTTTCTTACTACAACTACAGCAACCAAAGACACCAACTGCACGTCACCTCGTTATTTGAGGGTAAAAGTAATGCTAACATAGGCTTAGCGCCAAATATACATATAACCTTACAATTTTACAGGTTTCTGTAATGATGGCTGCATTTAGGGATGTTTTTAGTATTCTGATACAAGATAGCAAAGTTGGAAGTTCGCTCAGTTTTAATTCATATGGTGTTAATACAATAACCACACTTGACCCTAAAAGAAATACGTCATATATGTGTAGATTATCCCACAGATTGACTTTTATCGGATGTACGTGTGAAATACTACATCAGTACACATTGAAGCACTCCTTTATTTTTTATTTACTTGTTGCCATATAAAATAAGTTAGCATCTAGTAGTATCTATAGAAGCACGTTTTATCCAATTTAAACAGTATATTAAAACACAAGTACCATAAGTTACCCTATTGTCGTACGCATCCAATGGGATTAGTGCACCAAGTGACAATGAAACGTGTGTTTTACGCTATTTTTCTATTGAGGAGAATAGTTTAAACATACATACAAAATTTGCATCAAAAACTACTAAATTCATTGAATGCAATTTTTTGGATGTTTGGGTTGGTTATACTCAAATGTCGCATAATAATGTTACTATTGGTTTAATCTCACAACCTATGAATGTTTAATAATGTTATATTCCTTTGGCGAGACTTGGTCAAAACTTTTAAAATGAGCCAATAAGTCCTGTTAGCGATAATAAAAAAAATCGGTTGCATGCCTTCTATACCTACATATGTATATGTAGGTTGGAAGGTAAAAATTATAATTAAAATTATTTCATTTCTTTTAATTTTTTAAGTTGCCATCTAGATATCTATTAATCTCTGCCTGACATAAAGTTTTAAACGTCTGTTTGACATAGATTATTGTCTTTGTTTCACAATGTTGCCTATTTTCCTAATGAACTTATTATAAAAGAGGTTGCATAATTACCCTAAAAAATGTTATTAAAATTATTACATTTCTTTTAATTTCCATTTTGTAGGTTGAAAGGTCGTGTAGTGTTCCACACCAGATATTTTTAGAATAACGATGCACCCTCTTTTTGATCTATGTCAGAATGACGTTTAAAACCAGATATGAGATACAGATTAATAGGCATAAAACATGCTAATTTAAAAAAAAATTCCAAAGTAATCGGATTCTATAAGATATCAATAATACGGTTTAACCATTTTCATTCATATTTAATTAATTTTTAGACATACTTTGCGTTATATTAAGAAACTTTATAAAAAAAAGTCATGTAAGATTTAAAAAATATGTCTACACTTTTCCTTAAAATGAATCGTTATACAGGTATTGAAAACATTTGAACTAACACTTAAATTCTACCTTAGGAATTTTTTGGCGCTAAATTACGCGTCGTATCAAAAAATTTCATAGAATATAATAAATCGATATGTTAAGGTCTATAGCTAGGTTATATCTTTGAAATATGCAACTGTTTTAGAAATATTAGATAAAACCCAACCCCTGATAAACGCTCGCACGCACGCACTCATTCAATAACGTACGCACGCACACACTCACGCACGCACGCACTCACGTACGTACTCACGCACGCACAGACGCAAGCAAGCAAGTATGCACGTACGCACTCACTCACTCACACACTCCCTCAGACACGCACGCACGTACTCACTCGCGCCCGCACGCACGCAAGCAAACACGCACGCACGCACGTACGTACTCACTCACTCACTCATTCACTAACTCACGCACTAACACACGCACTTACTCACGTACGCACGCACGCACGCACACACGGACGCACTCACCCACGCACGCACGCAAGCAGGCAAGCAAGCAAGCACGCACGCGCGCCCCGGTCCGCCCGACCCAACCAAGTCACCCACTCATTACCATTACCTCTGATCCTCTATTTTATCTTGCGAAACGTTATCAAAACTACATGAACTCCTCATGGTACACTTACATGAATAACCCTATACATAAAGGTACAAACTTATATAATCATAAAGATTTTTTTTTATTTCTAGAGACAATCGAAGACAGAAGAAAGTAAAAAGTGGACAGTGAACGAAATGCCTATACTGAGATAATCCGAATGGGGTTTATAATTAATTACTCCGTAACTAAAACCATGAGGACCTTATACAGAAAGATTCTAGCGTTTTAAAACGTAAGAAGTGTAAAATTGTAGAATTGTAGAATTAATAATAAATTCATATAACAAAAGCTTCAAACGTTAGTGATGGGAGTCCTCATTAATTTTATGAAAATGTAAACTTTCACCATTATTACACATATTAAAATACTAATCTTTTTTGGTTTTTTTAATGGTGTATTTGTATGTTAATGTAATACAATCTAAACGTTTCGATAACACTTACAGTTATCTTCATCAGTAGTAATAATATCTATTAAAATTGTTAAATATGTTGAAACAATTTTGTGAAATTTGAAAAATTAAAACATAAACATAAGCCTGCTATTAATATTACAGTTTGATAAACGTATAAAAGTTGGCTTTATACATTTATCAATAGCAGGCTAAAACACCTCGAGTATTTAGAAAGATGCATAGGGGAAACTAGGCAACAAGGTTTAGAAGCTGTGTAACAGAATATGGAAAAGTTAATTTGTACTGCATAATGATGATGCGAATGAACGAACAGAGTATCTCTAGCAACGCTGGTCCCAGACAGTACCAAATAATGAACTCAGCAACACAATAACCGTTGTAATACCGATAGTGCAAAGAAAGAATTAAAGCGATTGTTCTGTGCTCAAGGGACTGTAGATCAGAAGTTAATGACGGGTCATGAATAAGCCTAATCGTCCGTATTTGAATACCGTCAACCATATCTAAAGCGTATTGGGAGCAGCAAACCAGAGGTGAGAATTGTATTCTAGATGAGGTCAAATCTAGGTTAGTAGGAGAAAGAGTTTTCGAGGGTAAAGTACTGCTTAGATCTGTACAAATAGCCTATTTTATGAGCAGCTGCTTGAGTAGCTGACCGATTGATTTGAAGATACAGTTATTCCTAAAAGGGTCTGAAAACTTAAGATTTGTGCCATGCATGCTTACAACAGAAAATGGTCAATTGTTTTGTCAATTGTTCAAGGACATGTTGTATGTCTTTTGGTTGAAACTACCGTTTCAACTTTTATATATTAATTTAATGTTGATTGTGTATTAATATTATGATTAAATTGAGATGAGTTACAAAGATGACTACTATCCGTCTGCAATTTAATGTATCGGGTTAGTTGTTTAAAAAATGGGACCATTTATGTATAGCAAAGAAGTTTGGTGTAACTGTGGTACACCCGTATTAACTTCTTTTGAAAAGAAACCATCAACCATCAACTGCAACACGTATTCGTTTTTTATCAAGTATACTAGAAATACACATGTAGTCGCTTTAGAAATTTCAAAAGCATTTGACCAAGTATGGAATAAGTGTTTACTTGCCAAACTCACCTCGTTTAGGTTAATTGATCGCTCATCAATTGATCAATTGATGAGCGATCAATTAACCGAAACGAGGTGAGTTTGGCAAGTAAACACTTATGCCACACTTGGTCAAATGCTTTTGAAATTTCTAAAGCGACTACAATTGTTTTACCTGTTTATTCTAATGTACTGCTCCACGACTTTAGGCAAAATGGAAGCGCTGGCAATTGATCGATAATTAGAGCGACCGGTCTTGCCAATATGTTTGGAAATATGTTCAATATTTGCTAACTTTGATGATGAAAGAAATTCCCCAGATGACATAGAGCTCGAATACAGCTTAGATATGCTTGTTTCAGAAATGAATTGGTTTCATAGGATACGAAGAAGAATTTACTAGTGGCACATCTTTTTCAGAATCATTAAGACATGAGTCTTTATGCATATAAATCCACAAAAATATTGGCTTTGTTTACAGAGTCCGACACTGCAAATACGTCAAAAGATTCATGAGGGAAATGAACATGTACCAAAGCTTTTGCCGGTGACTTTAGCTTAAGGACACACTTTTTTACTACCAAAATGGCATGTAGCTAGTTAATTGCGTTTTAGTTGTTCGTACAACATTTTTGCTTTAGTGATAACACATTTTTAGGTATTTCTGGCACCAACGCACCTTGAATGACTTTCGACCGTTTTATTGGATTTTTTTTGGTATAATATTTATTTTTGAAAGATATTAATTTTGGAAATATATAATTCCATAGCCATGAGAATGACTTTAGATACCGAAAGATCAATATTTGAAGAAAAGGAAGACTTAAATCAATATGCATGCCATAGGAAGATTGCAAAGAGATCCCATAGATTAATCCATTTAGCTCACTCACCATAAGGCGCTATCAGTCTTGTGAACAACATAGGAATTTGAGACAGTAGAAGTTATGTCTATTAAACAATGGTCAGATGGACCTAGTGTGAAAAGAAGTGGTGTCCTCTATGCAGTCTGTGAGATCCCATGAGACCGCAGAAGTTACTCCACTACGATCATCAGGATTAGTGGTACATAAAAATAGAAACCAATTAGAGTTATGATCATTAAATTCTTTCAGAATTAAGATATCGCAATATGGAGACTGAAACAGTAGATAGTTAATTGTCAAACTAGGGTAATTAAAGAAATCTTAAAACTTACTGTCATTAGGAAACCTATAGATGCAACAGTAGAATTTCACAAATTTAGTGACAGTAGGTTTGAATTAAATTATATCGAACTTCTTATTCTCCTACTTTATATCGGAATTTAGATTAGATGGGAACGTTACAGTGAGGGCGATAGAAAGAATAGGATGAGAATGGACTAATAATAAGAAAATCGGAGAATCAATATTAAGGAGCCCGACTGACATGGGGTACCTTACTAGCCTAGGTATAATCATGGTCACTTACTAGTAATCTACTCAAAATTAAAGCACTTCATTCGTTTGTTTTTTAGAAATATATAACTCCATACTCCAAATGACTTCAGATACTGAAAGAGCAATGTTCGATCACGAGGAATACTTAAATCAATATTCATGCCGTTGCAAAGAGATCCGGTAGATCGCTCCATTTAGCTCACTCACTACAAGGTTGTATTACTATCAAAGTAAAAAATTTAGTCACTGCACTTTGAAGGCTTATTTTACGAAACTGGTGGGTCCGATTTGCCTAACATTTTTGCTATTTAACAATTGACATATTGTTGTTAAAATATATAAATTTTAAGTATTTAATTGGCGTAGTTTTAAAACTGTTGAATTTTAGTTACAAAAAGGTACTATAAAATTCGAGAACTAGGTACTGCGATTCTTTCTGAACCTACTACCAAAAAGGAATTGTAACAAATTGTTTTCATTTGGTTGTAAAATGTAAAAATATTTTCTTATTGAATAAGGATGGAAAACCGCAACCGTGTTTAATCTAGGAGAGGCTATGTACTATAGCGCGTGAATAAAAAATGTGTGCACATGCTTGTACGTTCAATTTAAGTCAATATATTATTTGTTAGTGATGCAAAATATTATCTTAAGTGAGGACATGTAAAGGTTCGAACCTATATATATATATATATATATATATATATATATATATATATATATATATATATATATATATATATATATGTATATATACAGGGTGATAGAAAAAAATGCCATACATAGTGCCACGCGATAGAGGACACTAAAATAAAAAAAAAGTTCGTATGAACTTAGGTCCTAAACGCCTTCGTTTAAAAGTTTAATTATTTTTTTGTTTTTTTCTTAATATCTTCTTACAACGATGTAATAAGCGGACGAAATTTTGTATACAGGGGTTTTTTATCACGCAGAATTCAAATATGACCTTAGTTCTTTTATTACTGAAGCCCCCCCGACAAATCCACCTATTTTCAAACCTTCTTTCAAAAAATTTCCTTACCACTCCAGAAAAGTGAGCTAGCTTGCCATCAAGCATAAAGTCCACTCTTGCAACAATGTCCAATGAAACATCTTCTAATAATGTGTTCAGGTTATTCCTTTTCAACAGTGCGACGAGTTCTGGAATCTCCCACTATTAACTTTTTTTTTTAAACAGACATCTTCACCCCCCATATTCATCGAAACGCCTATGCACGTCAATAAATGTTCGAACATTAGGAACCTGTCCTAAAGGATATCATTCTCTATAGATACGTTGAGCTTTGGAGAAATTTGACCGAGCTTCTCCGTAACACATAATCATGTCCCTGTATTCTTCAGAAGCATAGTGAACCATTTTAGGAACATATTGCATGCATTGGATGCATTTTTCTCCTAAACCGTTGGTCCTAGTGACTTCAATAGGGTATACCTTTCGGAAGCAGAAAAGATGGGAAAACAAATTTTTCCAGTCGAAAATGACATACAGTGTAAGGCAAAAAAGTTAGCACCGATTCAAGCAAGACGGAAACCTGTAATAAAAGAACTAAGGTCATATTTGAATTCTGCGCGATAAAAAGCCCCTGTATACAAAATTTCGTCCGCTCAATACATCATTGTAAGAAGATATTAAGAAAAACACAAAAAATATTTAAACTTCAACACCCTATATCTTTTAAACGAAGGCGTTGCGGACCTAAGTTCATAGGAACTTTTTTTCTTATTTTAGTGTCCTCTATCGTGTGGTACTTTTCTCTGTCACCCTGTATATATAATATATATATATATATATATATATATATATATATATATATATATATATATACTGATATATATATATATATATATATATATATATATATATATCTATACACGTATATCGTAACAGCTTCTTACCAAAAAGAAAATGCCTAAGCATATGGCCGCCGAGTTTAAAAAAAGGCGTAAACGCAATTATTCTTAATCATGTTACAAATCGTACTGCGGAATGCACCCAATTCAAGAAATAAACAGATTGAGAGGGGGAATCAAGCGACCTTCTGGATCTGGCCTAAGAGTGTTTATATTGGATATTGGCAACGAAAACGGCTTTTTACCAGGTTGTACCAAATGCTTCGTTGGAAAAAAGGTTCAATTGATTACTATGACGAAATGAATAAACAGCGTTACGAAAAATGGTTTCGATATGTGTTTGGAGTGATCCCCGATAAATCGATGATTGTGCTAGATCAATGATAGATCCCGATTTTGGAAAATCTAACAACCACCTGGACAAAAGAAAATATACTTGAAGGGTTGAACAAACGGAAAGTTCCGTTACCAAAGCAATTCAATTCATTTAACGAAATGACGAGGGCGTCACTTTTGGAATTATCTCGTATTTACAATTTTAAAAAACAATATTAGCTTGAAAAAGTGGCCAAACAATTACGAGGAGACATTGTTACAATGTTATGGCTTCCAGTAGCAAACTGTGAATTTAACCTAATGGAATTGATATGGGCTTATGGCACATATAGAGTTGCAAAGGAAAACACAACGTCCAAAATAAAGGACATTTTGGAACTTTGCAAGTTAACATTACAAACTGTGCCAAATGTCATTTGGAGTAATTGTGCCGATCATGCCAACAAAGTCGAAGATATGTACAGAGAAAAGGAAAATTTCGTAGACGTCGGCATAGAACCGTTAGTGATAAATTTAGGCGACGACAGTGATGATGATGATAACGATTTTCAGGACATTGAGGAGGATGACAAAGAAGATTTTTCTCATCTTGTAATGTATGGGAAGACCCTCTGCCTTGCCTTTTTAGATCTTTTAGTGGAGCGTGTTCAACTCTGTCTTTCCTACATGTTCCAATGCAACTTATTTGTTTATTTTTAAGTCTTGAAAGCAAAGTCAGTGATGTAAAAAAACTATCTATATAAATGGTTGACCCTGCAGTCAAAAGTCCGACACAGTTTTTTAGTCACCCTTTATGTGTAGCAACACGCCAAAATTTAAAATGAAACCGTGCGAGTGTTCCTCTGATAAACTGTTTCATCGAGTGGTTACATTTCTTCGCCCACTGATAAATCTCCGACGACTTAGTATTTTTGAAAACATTCAATTAGGTGACTAGCAACTGGACGAGCAAGTAATTACATTTATATTTTTCTACACATTGTTATATATTGATAATAAGTGTACAATCATAACTGCGCGAAAACGGTGCCTTTAAATTAATGCTTCCTTCGATAGTTAAGGCTCCCCGTTTGCGTCAACTACTTCTTCGAACTTTCAATATAATAAATACGAAGGACCAGTTGTAATTAAAATTAATTTATTACAACAAATTATATAAATAGACTTTGTTACATTTTTTCTTTTTCTTTTCACTAACTTTGAGAGAGTTGATCTATTACAAACAAAATATATAATTGCGTTGTTGCGATGTTTCGCAACATACTGCCCCCACCGCAATAGTGTGTTGGCAAAAAAAATTATTATTGTAAGTCTGAACATCTACATGAATTTACAACTGATTAAAATCAGGAAGTTAACTAAATAATTCGGCGTAAGAGACCGGAGATTATGGAACAAGTTAGGATTAAGTCCGAGATAAATTTGTTACTGAGAGAACGGGAATGCGAGGACGTTAATAAAATAAACAAAACAAACAACAAATATATATATATATATATATAAAGGAATATTTTTACATTTTCTTTCGCAAGAGAAATTAACAATCTGCCTGTGGAAGACGGCACACTTTTGTTATGGAACGAGTGAATTCTCCCTCTTGTGTTTTTAGGCGGACAACTCTGACTTTTCCATCGGCGCCTTCAAATGTTTCCAAGACCCTGGCCATTGGCCAATGCAGAGGGGGAGAGTTTTCTTCTTTCAGCAAGACTAAATCATTTTGCTGCAAATTTCGGGTCTCAGTCATCCATTTTGGTCGATTTTGTAACCGGTTTAGATAATCAACTGACCACTTTTTCCAAAAATTTTGCTGAAGTTTTGAACATTGCTGCCAAAAGGACAACTTGGCTTCTGCTGAGTTGGAAATGTCTTTTTCAGGGTATGATGAGAGGCTAGTTCCTATTAGAAAATGCCCAGGAGTGAGTGTTTGAAAATCTGAAGGGTCGTTTGAGAGAGCAATGAGGGGTCTAAAATTGAGAATAGCTTCAATTTGAGCTAATATGGTGGCAAATTCTTCAAAAGTGAGTGGAGTAGTGCCCACAACACGCGAGATGTGGTATTTGGCACTTTTATTGCGGCTTCCCAGAGTCCTCCCAATGAGGGGATCTGGGGATGAACGTCCATTTGGTTTCATTTTGAGAAAGGTAAATTTGAATAGAAGTGTTCACATCCGTATTTCGGAAATAATCGTATAGTTCCTTTAACTGATTTTTCGAACCCAGAAAATTAGTGGCATTATCACTATAAATGACCGACGGATTTCCTCTTCGAGATATAAATCTTTTAAGAGTGGCTAGAAAAGCCTCAGTTGACAGATTTGACACTAGCTCGATGTGAACTGCTTTAATCGCCATGCATACGAATATAGCTATGTAGCATTTCATTACCGGTGCCTTGCGTAGATGGGAGGACTTTATGAAGAACGGTCCACCAAAATCGACTCCGACTTTTTGGAATGGTCGTGTGGCAGTCACTCTGTCTTTTGGCAAATTAGCCATGATCTGTTGCACTGATTGTGCATTAAATCGAAAACAAATAGTGCAATTCCGAATAATTCGTTTTATGTGACGCAGTCCGTCTAGTGGCCAATACCGTAATCGAACATTGGAAAGTACATTCTGAGGACCGGCGTGGCATAATCGAAGATGTTCAAACTTCAATAAGAGAGAAACAACGTGATCCTTAGAGGGCAGGAGAAGAGGATGTTTTTGTTCAAACAAAATTTTTGCATTTTCCAACCTACCACCCACACGCAGCAGTCCAAGATTGTCCAAAAAGGGTTTTAATGAGCGAAGTTGCTTGTGAGATAGAATTTTGTTTGAGTCAAGTTCCAAGATTTGTTGAGAAAAATGTTCTTGTTGAACCTTTTTTATAATTACAGTGAGCGCGGAATCCAACTCCGAAATAGTCAAAGGGCCTGTTGTTTTTGCTTGAGAATGAGTGACGTTGCGAACAAAGCGTAGCACATATGCAATTGTTCTATGCAATCGAGAAAATGACGAGAAACGTGTAAATAATGAATTCCAAAAATTTTCTAAAAATTGATTGACGATTAAAGATATTTTTCTTTCCTCAGGAGGATTGTCAACCGAGAAAGGAAAATTCTCTACATTTCGCGCTTCAAATTTAGGATTGAGCAAATATTTGGGCCCGTTAAACCAAAAAGTTAAATCATCAGAGTTCAAATGACCACGGGACAGCATGTCTACGGGATTATCCGCTGATTTTACATAATTCCACTTATAGTCATGAGTAAGTTCTTGAATTTCAGACACTCGATGCGACACAAATGCTGCCCATCGACTTGAGTGGCTTTTACACCAGTATAATGCAATTTGCGAGTCTGTCCAAAGTATGACAGAGGTAGGAATTAGTTTATTTTTATAAATCGACACTATTTTATTAATCAATTTTGATAATAACAGCATAGCACAAAGTTCGAGTTTGGGGATTGTAATTGTCTTGATTGGAGCTACGCGCGATTTAGATGACAATAAATTACAAGACACCGAGTTGTCTGAGTAAATGGTTCTAATATACACACAAGCTCCATAAGCAAGATTACTTGCATCAGAGAACCCATGAAATTCTACATTTGCAATATTTTCACTAGAAAATAAACACCGAGAGATGGTGAGATTTTTTAACCGAGAAAAGAGTTCGCAGAGAGCTTTCCATTCTGTTAAAATCGAAATGTCACGAATTTCTTCATCCCATTCTACCTTATGTAACCACAATTTTTGCATAAGAATTTTTCCTTTAACTATAAGAGGATTCACCAATCCAATAGGGTCAAAGCATTGAGCGAGATAAGATAAAATTTTTCTTTTCGAAATGGGGCAATCTTGTAGAGATTGTGAAGGAATAAAGATTTGAAAATTGTCTGATGAGGGATTCCACTTCAAGCCGAGAATTTTACATGGGGATTTTTCCAGATTGAAATCAACTTCTGTGGTTTGAGGGTGAGATATATTTTTTAAGAAATCATTTGAGTTTGAACACCATTTGTGCAAGTGAAACCCGTGCTTAGAGAGAAGAGAGGTTAATTGAGAATAAAGTTTAGGTAAATCTTTTTCCGTTTCACATCCCGACAGAATGTCGTCCACATAAGTTTGAGTAAGCAGAACATCTGATGCTAAGGGATAATCGGAATTATTGAGAGCGATATCATTTAAAACCCGAGTGGCAGCATAGGGAGCAAAGTTTGTTCCGTATGTGATGGTTTGAAGTTCCAAACATTTTAAAGATTGACGAGGTGAGTCACGCCAAATAATGTTTTGCAGAAAATTTAGGCGAGGATTCGTGAAAATCTGCCGATACATTTTTTCAATGTCAGCGGTGAGTACAAACCTAAACGAGCGAAACCTACACAAAATGTCATATAGATCTGGTTGAACTTGAAATCCTTTTAAGGTAACATCGTTTAATGAGAGTCCTGAAGATGTTTTACAAGACGCATCAAAAACCACACGCAACTTGGTGCTGACGCTTTCATTTCTGATTACGCACAAATGAGGAATAAAGTATTTCCTTTCTAACCTACTGTTAGTCGGAAATAGCGGAACATATTTTGCATGATCTAATGACACATATTCATCGATGAATTTTTTTCTTTTTCAAATCGTTTTTCAAGAGAAAAGAATCTTTTTTGCGATAAAGAAAGAGAATCGCCGAGTTTATGATGTTCATTTGTAGATTTCAGAGGAATATCTACTTGATAATGTCCATTTTTAAGGATGCGAGAAGTAGTATTAAAAATTTGTTCAGACTTTTTATCTTCTGGAGAGAGCAAGGAGGTTCGGAGAGTTCTTCCATTTTCCAGAATTTTGTTAAGAGAGTTTCTAATTCATCTGTATCATTTGAGTGGTTAGTGGAATGATGAGAATAGGATGTTGAAGTAGATGGTTCAAATGTATATTTTTTAGGAACGGTTCCTGATATAATCCAGCCCAGATGCGTATTTAACAAAGTAGGATAACCTCTGCCTAATTTCACTATGCCATACGTAAGAAGTGTGTAGTAACTATCTGCTCCAATAAGCAAATCTATATCGGATGGAGTGTGAAAATTAGGGTCAGCTAGAGTCATCTTAATATGATCTGGGATTTGTAACTTATCCGAGTGAATCTTTGTTTGTGGGAGTTTATGAGTTATCTGTTCTAATATAGCACAAGAAACTTTGAATCTTTTAGAGCGGTCTACGTTTGAGTGTATATACATATTCACCGCTTTATTTGAGAAAGTTTTGTTTTGAGAAATTCCAGAAATATTCAAAGCTGTATTAAAGGTTTTATATCGGAGCTGATTAACCAGTTTTAGAGTACAAAACGAGTTCTGACTTAAGTTATCTAGTAGTATTCTTGCTTGGATAGGTCGTCCTTGCGCAGTAAACAAAGTTACTTGAGCTGTGGCTAGTAATACGTGACAATTTTTGGGGGAAAGAGCGGAAAAACTGGATAAATTTTCAGCCGGTTGCTGATTTGCTTGTGAAGTTGACGCTCTGTTTATGTCTTGATAATGAAGTGGAGTTGAAATTGGGTGATTGTTTGATGACTGAGGTTTATTTGAATGCACAGAATGTTCATTTTTTGGTACATTACGGCCGAAACCGTTATTTTGTGCATTTGAGTAAGAAATTGTGGGTTTATGATGAGTTTGAGAAAAACCTAATTTTCCTGAACTATTGAAGGGGACATTTTGTATGTGTAGCGCAGTGTGATGGTTCTTAGAGCAATGAAAACAAGTTGCACTTGAAGAACAATTTTCCACTGTATGCTTTGTGCCTAAACAGTTTAAGCACATTTTTTTACTTTGAACAAACTTTAATCTTTCTTGAGGAGATATTTCTAAAAATTGTGGACACCCGTAAATTTTATTTATCGCAAAAAAATGCATGAGAGAGCGTAACTGTCACTTTTCGAGTATAGTGTTACTTTACTACATTTTGAGTTGACTAGTGTTTCATTCCCTGAAATGTTTTCTAACACTACACAACGATTTTCGAGAAATTCAAAAAATTCTGCTAAATTTGGCATTTGGCAAATCACGACCTTCCTCAAACAATTTCTTAGAGCCGAAATCTAGTTTTTTTTTTAAAAGAAAAATAGGTAATGATTCAAAATTGCATTTATCAGAGAGCTTCATGTTTTTTAGTGATTCTAGGTTTTTCTTACAGGTTGTAACCAATTCTCTCAAATTTTGTGAATTACATTTTGTTATACAAGGAGCATTTAACAAATTTTCGAAATGGGAATTAACAATCTTATTTTTGTTTTCATATCTTTGCTTAAGTAATAAAAGAGCTGTAGAGAAATTTTCATTAGTCAATGACAATGATTCAATTAAACTAAAAGCTTCACCTTTTACCAGGGTTTTAGATAATAAAACGTTCCACATTTGAGAATTGTGGGTTGTTTGTTATTAACGCATCAAAGAGATCTAAAAAGGGCTTCCAATCGTGCAAATTTCCTGTAAAGTTGGGAATATTAATTTGTGGCAATTTTATATTCGAATTGTGTATATGCGAGCTATTTCTAATTGAATCGTTGTTGTGACTTACAGTGACATTTTGAGGAGATAATTTTTGTATACATTTTTCAATAAGGGCTAACGTTGTAAAATACTGATTTTCAATTTTTTCACGATCTTCTACATCTGAATTATCTTCAAATTCTAATAAATATGAATCTATCTCGTCTTGAGCACATTGGTATTCAGAAAACGCGGCTTCCAATCTTTTTTGTCTACATGAAAATTCTTGAACATCTAATGTCAAATTTTGATAGCTCTGCACCCAACTCTGAATACGAGTGATTTTGCACTTGTGCGAGTAGTTTTTAATTGTTTGAAATCCATGACCATTCAAAACAAACAATAAATAACAGAGTTAAATAAATGTGAATGCGTATTTACTATTTGAGAGTTTTTGCAATAGTTTTATGTAAACAATTTAGTTCACTAACCTTTTTCTCAGAGTTTTAATCCAAACAAATGATCACTTTAACTTACTGGAATCTTTCGTAGTGTGGATTTGACTTGGGCATATGCAGAGGGCGTCAGCTAATAGGAGTTCACACGTAACTGGAACTTCAAATCAACCATGTGCCAGGGGATAGGGAAAACGTTGAGATCTTTTTACTTGTGTGGGAGATTTTTGAGTGGAGATCCGGCTCGATGAAGACCATGCGCGAAAACGGTGCCTTTAAATTAATGCTTCCTTCGATAGTTAAGGCTCCCCGTTTGCGTCAACTACTTCTTCGAACTTTCAATATAATAAATACGAAGGACCAGTTGTAATTAAAATTAATTTATTACAACAAATTATATAAAAAGACTTTGTTACATTTTTTCTTTTTTTTTTCACTAACTTTGAGAGAGTTGATCTATTACAAACAAAATATATAATTGCGTTGTTGCGATGTTTCGCAACAATAACTATGAGTGCAGCAAGAATCGAGTAACATGCACAGAAATCTATCTTCATTAGGTTATGACGCCATATAAACATAACTATTTACCTTTCAAAATAGGAAAATCCACTAATGTTGAGCAGCCGTATAAACTACTAATTCCCGTAACACAACTCTATTGCTGCTAACTTTGAAGATTGCAATAGAATGGCGCAATGTCACAATTCACTGTTTTACAAAGAGCACACGTCCAGTACTAACAAAGTTATCTAACGACTAACAACTTGAATTTACATTTGGCTGGCATCAGTGCCATTGTTGACACATATACAATACATTATCAATTTCAGAAATGCAGTTTAGTAATAAATCTTAGTATTAGAGGGCGAAAATTGTACATGTATCAACCGTATGATATATTATACGGTGGGAATTAATGGAGTTATTAGTGTTTTAATTATTAATCTATAAAGATTGGTCTTGCGTGAAGAGTGGCCAAAAATGGTGTTTTCTCGAATATATTTCGCGCTAGTACTTAGCTAACTGTAACAAAAAATATCAAATTAGGTTTACATACATAGAAATATATATATATATATATATATATATATATATATATATATATATATATATATATATATGGATTATGATGAAAGTGGTTTGATTAAAATCGACCTAATAGTTTACGAAATATAAACGTTTAAAGTTAGGTGACTACTTTGATAGTAGTGTTGTGAACAACAAAGAAATTTGGGATAGTAGAAATTATATCTATTCGCTATCTGACAATGGATAGACTTAGTTGGGTAAGATGTGATGTTTTCTATACAGTGTGTGAGATCAGATGAAACAGCAAATGTTTCGGCACTATGACCATCAGGGTTAGTGGTAGATAAAAATTGAAGCCAATTGGAGTTATAAACATTAGATTCTTCTTATTAAGATGTTACTTAATACTGTTTTATACCAATCGATATTGTGGTCCTTGTGCAAATATTTTAAAAACGACAAGCACATTTTTGTCCTCTCTCTCGAGAGACATTAAAATTTTCTGCTATCATAGTGTTTCGCTAAGGATCTGATGAACACTTTATAAGCCTACATTTTGCTAATGGTACGTCTTCTAACAAAAATATTGAAACGAACTCAGTTATTCTTACATTTAACTGGAATTAGTGCTTTTGTATATTTTTTTAGAATTGATTAGTATTATATGTTTTAGGTTTGAATTTTGGGGAACATCCGTACGACCGATTAGGATTTGCTACAAGTTAATTAACTAAAACGTAATTGTATTTCTGATTTTAAATGTTCAACCACTTGAGTATCGCATTCTACGTTTACATTAATTGGACAAAAATGGTCTATAGTACATAACGTGGTTTAAAAAAAGCATAATAAACTCTGCACTAATTAAGGAATTTAGAGATTTTATATTATAATGTACAGAAAATCAAAATGTCATGACTGTTGTATATGTAAAGAGAGAAGCGAAATAAAAAAGAGCACACATCATTAATCTGTGCTAACTGGATTTGAGAAAGCGGAGGATTTTCCTTATACCGTGCTTTGATTTGGGGGTAAAAAAGGAAGAGGGAGTCAAAGAAATTTCCGAAGCAGCGACTCGAAATAAATTTAATATAATAATTACACTTCGTTATTTGAAGTATTACCTAATGACAGGAAATACTTGAGCAATTTCTACATTTCTCTACCAAATCCCTTCTCTTTCTTTGAACAAAAAAAAAAGTTAGTAACGAGTCATCTTGAAAAGCCGTTATTAAAAAGTGTTCAGTGTAGATTTCAGTATCCTGAATTATTAGTAAGCTACCCGAGGCTTGATTATTAATGAGTTTGTGGATAGATTGAAAATTTTATTCGGACGAACTCCGATTAAGCTAATTTGTAATCGGTAACGCCCGTTAACCGTGTTTATGACGGTTAACAGATTACTAAGCCCCCGTTTTCGTAGTTTATTTTAAGTGTTTTATTACCTTTCTTCCTAATTTTAATTTGCAAATATGGCCTATTCTAGTAAATCTCGATTAAAAATTTTGAATGAAATTCATTTAAGATTCTTTATAATTTGATTTGAATACAATTGGATTAATATTATTTATTACACAGTGGCTTATTTCGTGAATTATTGCAGAGGCCATGACGTAATTTATGAGACTAAAAGAACCATTTTTTTTTAATTTTATCGCAGATCGCTATACATTATAGCCTTATAAAGCCGCAACTGACACATAAAGT
Source organism: Vesta saturnalis (assembly GCA_036346205.1). NCBI lineage: Eukaryota > Metazoa > Arthropoda > Insecta > Coleoptera > Lampyridae > Vesta > Vesta saturnalis. The sequence continues at coordinate 3,460,895 of JARFJB010002176.1, read as the reverse complement.
AATTTGCAATTTTAAAGATCTACTACAAAAAGCATTACATTATTAAAACTCTAAAAAAAGTAAGCCATTTTGATTTTTTCACTTCAGCACGCAAAATATATTGAATTAGTAATTTTTTGACTTTATTTGAAAAAGAAATTAAAAAATAACTTACCACTTGTGATTAAGCTTAATAGAGTTCAATTGAGATATTTAATTCAAGTAAGAAATCAACATGCTACAAAATTAGTGATATTGATTAAAAACAATTTTAATACTCCTTTATATACTTTCTAAATGTTTTCATTCTGATGCATTTGATAAAGCGGTGTTACGTGCACAAAGTTACTGATGCCCAAAACTAGGTGGTGTGTTGTAACCCCTAATAAGGTAACCGGAAGCTCAGCCCTTTTGGGAAAACACTTGGATATGTGAGCGTGTGGTTGGCACAGAAATAAACTATTTTTTAAAAAGGGCACCACTTGGTGGTGGAGTATTCTACACTAAGCACTCCGGTACAATTAAAATAAAAGTAAACGTTGGCCAGGAAGAGGATAGGTTCGTTTAGGATTCCGATCCTAATACATCGAAGAAAACCCTTAAACCCCTAAACCGGAACTTGTAAATGTACTTATAAATTTAACTTTTAACGGTAAAACAAAATACACAATTCCAGAGGATAACTAATTTATAATACCGGGTTCGCCTTTGGGAGCTGATCCTATGAGTATCTGCTAAACCAAACTTACTATAATTTTGAAAATTTGTGACAGGGTAATGATGTTAGGGCTAACTCATCTAAAATATCTTCACGTTCGTACCACTTCCGGTTGTACCGGAAGTCGGTACTTAGTCGCTTATTTTAAATGGAACACCCCGTATATTAATAGATTTTTGGATTCTATGTCGAATTTTAAAGTAAGTTTGTTAAATAAACTAGATACGAAATTTCAGTCGTTTTAAAAAAAAAAACAGTTTTCTAAAAAAATTGACAGATGCGGTCTTAGTAATAACTCGTTAATTGTTCTGTTCCTGTCAAACAATTTGAATAAAACTCTGAGGTGTTGTAGACAAAGGTTTATTGCAACAGTCTGCAAAAAATGACATTTGTATTTTTCATAAAAATAAAATTATGAATGTCTAAACTTGATTATCAAAAAACGCAAGTTACTCAAAAAAATCAAATGGAAACCCCTATTTTTATTACTCAGATCGATTTAACGTCAAAAATTAAGGTAAGTTTGTTTAAAACTTTATTTGCCTAAACGTAACGGTTTCATACTTATCAAAAAAGTCCCAATTTTAAAATTTGTGATAAAAATGAGCTCCATACTTAAATCTAGTATTCCTTGTTCGTGGTCAGTCACCATGGAAACCAAATAATTGAGAATTGAAATAAAGAAAAATTTTGAATAAGTTACTGCAAAAAATTATAAAAATTGATAATTTTGTGATTCAAAAGTCATTTTTCCCAAATAGAAATTATCTAAGTCATTTTTTGCAAATTCGATATATAACATAAGTGTAAAAATTTAATAATTTATGAGTAAATCGAAAAAAACTACTTTTTACTGCGGAGGTAGTAACTACATACTTATCAGTGGATTCTTACACGTCGCTTATTTAGTATTTTTTGCTCGTGATCAAATGTAAATTAATTTACAATAAATGTTCAAAATGTTGCCCGTTAGATGCAAGACATTGTTGAACCCGTCTTATAACGGCTTCATTGGTAGCCCTTTGAATTTCTTGTGGAGAAAGCGAATTGAAGGCATTTTGCACTCTTGCAATGCAATCTTCTTTAGTCGGTAGTGGTGTAGCATAAACAATATTTTTAATTCGACCCCAAAGATAAAAATCCATTGGCGTAAGATCAGGTGACCTAGGTGGCCATGGAAAGGGACCATTATTGGCAAACCAAGGATCTTCAAAAATTTCATAAAGTTTCATGGAAACAGCGTTGGTGTTGTGAGGGGGCGCACCGTCTTGTTGGTACCATAAATTTTCCCTTTCTAGATTTAATCGGGGTTGCATTCGAGTGTTTAATATCTTAAGATAATTTTCTCCTAGAAATTAAATTTGTAATCATAAATCGCAACAATCAACTATTTTAAACCTCTCAAATTTTCGTTGTAAAAATACACGTCAAAGATTTCGTTATTCCGAATAGCACAAAATACGTTAACATTCCAAATTTTCTGAAAATGACATTCGCGAATTGGATTGCTATTTTCGTTATTCCAGTAATCCGAGTTGCGGCGATTAAATATGCCATTTTTCGTAAATTTAGATTCGTCCGTCCATATGATATTAGTCAAAAAATTAGGAATTTCTTGTATTTTGAGCAAAATTGTTTCACAAAATTGGATACGTTTCAAGAAATCAGTTTCTTTCAAATGTTGAACTAATTGTAAACAGTATGGTCTAAACTTATGTTTCTTAAGAATTCTTCTGATAGTTGTTGGTGTTAAGCCAATATCAGTTTTCGCGTCGTTTGTGGAATTACAAGGATAGGCACGGAAATATCCTAAAGTTATAACTTCATTCTGTTATTTATCAATAGCAGTTTTTTTGCGAGGCGCAGTGTTTAAATGTGCCAAACTGTTCCAAATTTTGAACCACACGTCTTATTGTATCTGCTGATGGTCGGGGGCGCTCAGGATAGCGTTCGATAAATGTTCTTACTGTTCGTTTTACAACTCTATGACATTCTCCGTGAATTAAAATTAAATTCAAATAATCTGTATAAGAATATTCAAGTCGAGCCATTTCATCAAGAAAAACACAAACTGTCAACAATTTTATTAAATTATTGACTACAAAAGAAAAACAAATGATGCGCTGATAAGTATGTATTACCTCCGCAGTAAAAAGTAGTTTTTTTCGATTTACTCAAAAAGTATTAAATTTTTACACTTATGTTGTATATCGAATTTGAAAAAAATTACTTAGAAATTTCTATTTGGCAAAAATGACTTCTGAATCACAAAATTATCAATTTTTATAATTTTTTGCAGTAACTTATTCAAATATTTTTCTTTATTTCAATTCTCAATTATTTGGTTTCCATGGTGACCACGAACAAGGAATACTAGATTTAAGTATGTAGCTCATTTTTATCACAAATTTGAAAATTGGGACTTTTTTGATAAGTATGAAACCGTTACGTTTAGGCAAATAAAGTTTTAAACAAACTTACCTTAATTTTTGACGTTAAATCGATCTGAGTAATAAAAAATAGGGGTTTCCATTTGATTTTTTTGAGTAACTTGCGTTTTTTGATAGTCAAGTTTAGACATTCATAATTTTATTTTTATGAAAAATACAAATGTCATTTTTTGCAGACTGTTGCAATAAACCTTTGCCTACAACACCTCAAAGTTTTATTCAAATTGTTTGACAGGAACAGAACAATTAAAGAGTTATTACTAAGACCGCATCTGTCAATTTTTTTAGAAAAATGTTTTTTTTTAACGACTGAAATTTTGTATCTAGTTTATTTAACAAACTTACCTTAAAATTCGACATAGAATCCAAAAATGTATTAATATACGGGGTGTCCCATTTAAAATAAGCGACTAAGTACCGACTTCCGGTATAACCGGAAGTGGTACGAACGTGAAAATATTTTAGATGGGTTAGCCCTAACATCATTACCCTGTCACCAAATTTTCAAAATTATAGTAGGTTTGGTTTAGCAGATACTCATAGGATCAGCTCCCAAAGGTGGACCCTATATATATATATATATATATATATATATATATATATATATATATATATATATATATATATATATATATATATATATATATATATATATATATATATACACATACAATATAATACACAAAAAGAACTTATAGCAAAACGATAATAAAAAAAAACCAAATCGTTACAATAGTAAATCACTTACCTTTTTCAGTGTTAAACCAAACATCATTATAAAACTACCAAAAAAATGAAACAAAACAGCGCATACAGCACTGGCAGTCATCCAGACTTGAACCGGGAGGCTAGAAAAGAAACACACAACAAAAGTAAATAAATTCTTGAACCGTGGTTCTAGGAAGAGCTTTCCTTAAAACTAGAGTACGGTTCTTTGAACTCAAACGAAAATAAAAGGTAATTAACCAAATCGTATACTACCTAGATGTCTACCACTGATATTAAATAATTTAATAACATGAAATAAGAAGCAGTAATGGCATAATTATTCAATCAACAAAAACTTGGGTAACTTAATACTACTGCCACGAATAATGGTTAAAGGCATAAAATAGAACCCCTAGAATCGAATAATAAGCACTCTCATCCCCAAAGGCTGAAGGCAGATACTTTACTATCTAATAACATTCTCATTGTTATGACATTTGTTACAAAGCAATAACATACAGGGTATTCAATTTGAATTTTTAAAGTTGCCTTGGGCTTCTGGTAGAAGTGGCAACGTTGCACTTTTGAAAATAGTTTTAAAAGATAGATCATGACCTATTATGTCTACATACCAAATTTGGAATAGTTGTCTTTTTTAGTTCGCTTGTATTTTTATAGAACAACAATAATCTTGAATCATCCTGTATACGTAACGGAAATACTGAAAACTATTGCTACGACTGATTAGATAATTAAAAGATCTCTCAAAAGTTCCATTGCAACACCTACTCTTTCCATTAAAGAATATCATCAATGACGTCATCACGCTTACATAGGTAACCTCAAAAATAAATTAATAACCTGAATAACCGTGCGTCTAAAAATAAAAATCGACGGATATCGGGATTTTTCTCTGAAGTTGCCGATTTAAGAATTATTGAATGTATTCCATAATTTAGCCGCTCACGGTATATATATATATATATATATATATATATATATATATATATATATATATATATATATATAAATATTTTAAAGTTTTTTCCTGGTTGCGCCGTAACTTCTTGCGCAGGTGTATTGCGCTTAAGCTCCTCGCGTATTATTGGAATCCATATGGGTTTCATTTCTACACTGGCTTGGCTTTTTGAATTTTCTGCTAGTGCGATGTATGTGACTTTTTTGAGTTTCCGATGAGTTGTGATCTCGTCCTTTGCCACTATCTATATGTTATCCCATTGGATGCGGTGGTCTTCGTTCCAGACATGTTCGGCGATTCTTGATCTTTCTGTTTCGCCCTTACGGACGTTGTTCTTATGTTCCTGCATTCTCACTTTGAGTGGTCTACTGCTCTCTCCTATGTATGCTCTGCCGCATTCGCATGGTAGGTTGTATACACAATTCTTGGAATTCTGATCTTCATTGTATGGTTTGGTTTTGGTTAGTATTCCCCTGAGCGTTCTAGTCGATTTGAAGGTAGTGCACATCTTGTATTTGCTGCCTACCCTTCGTATTTTGTCTGAGGTACCTTATATATATATATATATATATATATATATATATATATATATATATATATATATATATGCATTATTGCTGTATAGTTAGGTTCTTCTTTTCCGGTTACCCTTTCCCTGTTTCGGTTAGGTGTTAGATCGGGGTAGCCATTTTCTTTGAGTGTTCTAGCGATATTTTCTTTTTCTTTGTTCAGGTCCTCTTGTTTTGAACATATTGTTTTTGCTCTATCGTACAAGCATTTTGCCACGCCTAACTTCACGTTTTTGTGGTGATTGGAGTTGTAGTGTACGTACCTCCCTGTGTGGGTAGGTTTCCTGCATACACTTGTCGAGAAAGTGTTGTCATTCCTGTGTACAAGTACATCCAGGAATGGCTGTTTTTGTTTCAACTCTAATTCCATTGTGAATTTAATGGAGGGTACGCGGCTATTTAGATGATCTTGGAATTCATCTATCCTATGTTTGCCGTGTTGCCAAACTACGAAGGTATCGTCCACATATCTAAGCCACATCCTTGGTTTTTCTGTGAATTCGGATATCGCTTGGTCTTCAAAGTCTTCTATATATATATATATATATATATATATATATATATATATATATATATATATGTTGGTAGAATTTGTCTTCTACCTGGAAGTATGCAGTTCTAATGCATATTGTCAGAAGTTCCATTATTGTGTTTACCGAGAGTTGCGTGCGTTCGTCTAACGTTTCATCCTTTTTCAGCTTGTCCTTTATGGTAGTTAGTGCCTTATTGGTAGGCACATTTGTGAATAGACTCACAATGTCGAAGTTTAACAGTATTTCAATGGGATAACATACAGATAGTGGAAAGTTCTAAAAAATATATGTTGGATTACTCAGTGGCTCAGCGATGAAGGTGTCAGACTAGTAAGTAAATGGTACCAAGTTCGAATCTGAGAGTAGTCAAGTGCTTGGGAAAAAATTATGTAAAACATATGAATTCGACTCAAGTGCGAAAACAGTCCTTCTCAGGACTAAGCCTGATGACGAAAGCAGAGTCCGCTTCCGAAACGTCGCGCTCAAAAAACATAAACTGTGGAAATAGGCCGACAAACTCCACTAAAAATATAACTCACCAGTAAGTTTGGTTTTGGTTGTGTAAGCCACCGTTCAGTGATCAATGTTGAGGAAAAGTAGTTACCAGCATATTCATAAATCCCGGTTTCGAGAAATACATGTTCACATACAGGTGAAGAATCGGCTTCAGCATAACACACAGAAGAATCGGAGATAAGGAAAAGCGAAACCTAAAGAAATCAATGTCTTAGTTATGAGAAAAGTAATAATTGTAGAAACTTGAAATATCTAAATAATAACCTGAAGGGTGTAATAAATTTTATGGAGAACTTGCCTCCTGCAGAGACCAGGGAGCATGTCCATTTTTTCTGGAAAAACCGAACTGTTAAGTTAGTATAAAATTAGGTACATGCTTGGAAAATAAAGCCAGCACAAATACTGTATGTAACTTACAATGTTAATATTGTAAAAATTACAGAAAATATCCCAACGCGTAATTTTCTTAAAACGCTAACTCAACAAAATGGCGTTCTACAAGAAAACAAAAAGAAGATCGCCTGTTCAAATTTTCCTTTTCCACCAATTGTAATCCTACAATTTATCCAAACTTTTAAATGTGGGTAATGTTTAGTATACTTGACGCGGAGTTGCCACGTCTAACTTTGGTAATTAGAACTCGCATCGAAGTCAGGTGTGTTGCTTAACACCCAGTGGGACAAATTCACAATTTCGAGAGAAAATACGAATAATAAAGGTGTAACAGCAGGATTTTACCTATTATAATTTTCCGAGTACTGCTTCTTGTATTTTATTACTCTCTTTGAGTATTAGCACTATTTTTCAAAAATGATTGTTCAATAAAAGACACATTTCTAAAGTTTTAATAGTTAACAATAGCGATAAAATGGCAGATAAAACAATTACGAACAGAAGAATTAAAGAGAAAGCTAAATGTTATTAAAAGGAGTAATGTTTCAAATATAATTCCATAATGTTTTATATAAATATTTATTTATCAACACGTTTCAATCCAACATGTATTCTGTTCTTTTTTAGTCTAAGTAGAGTTCTTCTTGCAACATTTTTAAAAAATGGATAAACACAGAAATTCACATGTTTATATGTCAATTTAAAGACTGTGATTTTAAGTACGTTGTAGTGACTGATAACAGGCTTATTCTTTGCGCTTTTATATTTCATAAATTTGTTTATAATTTTTTTATAAGTGTCAATGTATTACAGGTGATAACTACAATTGTTATCGAAACGTATGTACACTTAACCATGAATGAAAATCATGAAAGGTTATATTTTCATACCAAAAATTACACTTTTTAGACCATTGTGCTTACATCTTATTATTATTTCAAATACTTTTGTTTCAACTCCACCTTTTCTAACAATACCATTTATTATATTTATATTCTTCGTGGAAATCCATATCTAATAGCACTAACGTTTCAAATATATTTCCACAATGTTTTATATAAATATTTATTTCTGAACGAGAAAATGTATAAGTAAAGTAATAACAAGTAGTTAAGGTAACAATCATTAAATTAAAACTTGATGTAAATTATAATGCTACATTTAAAATGTTCCTTAAAGGTGAGCCTATAATTAACCTGCTCGTTCATTAAAGGTACTTTTTGTTTATGTTTACACATTTTAAATACTTCCAAAACATCTGGTTTGTCTTTTTTATTACAAAAAGATAAATATTTAATGTTGTTTTGTGAAGTGATAAGGTGATTATTTACAATTAAATGTTTGACATCCCTTTATTAGCCTGTGTGTAACATGTTTGTAACATCTAATGTGTTCTTTGTATTTAACATCAAAGTTCCTAAGTGATTGTCCACTATAAACTAGATTACATAATTTGCAGTTTAATTTATAAACACCCTACTACAAAATGCCATTAGTTGAAGTTTTGGTATTAAATAAATATTTAAGAACATTGCTGTTAGTTTTGAACGCTACTTTGTACTTCTTTGTTCTTTAGTAAGCTACTTTTTCTGATATTTCGCCAAAATGTGATATTGACATGTATTTATTTTCTGTTGATTGTGTTAACTGGTTAATGCTTTTGATAGATAACCTGTACTCTTCACTTTTAACTAAAGTGTCGATTATATTTGAAATGTAACCATTTGATTGTGCTAATTATTTTTAATTGATATTGCTTTATTGAAATTTGTCTGTTTGCTCCACGTACCAATGATCTGTATACAGCTAACTTACGTATTGTATTGTAACATGAATCGTTTGGTTTTATAATGTGTAAGTTTTCTGAATATGGAGAACCCAAACTTGTATGTTTATTAATTTTTATGTTTAAATTTAGAAAATTAATGACTATTTTGTTCTTTTTCTAGTATAAATTTTATGTTAAGATGTCAATTGTTAATATTAACTAAGAATTCGTCAATAAAACCTTATGAAATCGAACTGCCTTTTTTTTGTAAATAAATTTTATTATTTAAAATACTTATCTTCGTGGGTTTTGTTTGGTGTATTTTTAGAATTTAAGTTTTACAAATCTAAACGTTTCGATAGCACTTGCGGTTAGCTTCGTCAGTAGTAATACTATCTTTCAAAGATAGCATTACCAATTACGAATACCCCACTACTACCTTCTCAGCAACACTAACGTGTTTTTCATCACTCCATTTTTTAAATGTTGTATATTTCTCCTCGTATCTCAGTTTTGACGCTTAGGAAGTGGTGAATTGCAAAAAATAAAAGATTATCTTCATCTTCAAATACTTTTTCTGACATTATTTAAGTCGATAAATACTCAATAAAATTTGTTCAGATTTAAAAATATTTTTTTCTGTTTACACATATCCATAACAACAAGTACAGCGTTGAAACAGAACCAAAGGTGCCTTCAGATAATCAATTGTGCAAAAAGTAGTATAATCATCACTAGCGTGAAGAGTTTTACCAGCCTCAAACCAAATTGGAAGTTTCCTTACCTATCTTACTACTTAATATGCTATAAAGTTCGATGAAACAATGTTTTCCAACATTACCCTAGGTATATTACGTTTACTTATATTAAATAACATACGGTGAATATCCAAAGGTCGCTAAATGTTCATGGTCATAAAAGGGATAATACTCAGAAGGCAAATATAAAGATATAGCTTTTGCGAATAATTCTGAAAGGTGTTAATATGTACATAAGGGTTTTCATAAATAAAAAGATATGTACTCAACGCATTGAATATAGTGCCGAGTGGTCGTAAAGTAAGGAATAAATTCAATATCTCGTAAAGCACAAAATCGCTCGGACCCGTCGATTTGATATTTTTTCGGGGCATATTTTGCGAAAAAAAATTTTTATACAGGGTGTCTCAAAAAAGATTTGCTAAAAAAATTTTTTTTTTCAAATGGCAACCAATTTTTTATTGCATTTTGGATTGCCTTACAATTCTAAACATTTGTCATGTAGCAGTGCTATACCTAAGTCCCAGCGTTTTGGAGTTATTCGCATTCAAAACTTAAAAATTGAAAAAGATCATGAAAACGAAAATAAAATAATTTTATAACGTTTTATTATATCGAAAACAAAGATTCGTAAACTTAAAAATAATTTTATTTCAGCAAATGTTCGAAATGTCCTCCGTTAGTCAACTGACAATAGCCTAATCGATCTACAAATTCCTGCTGCACATTTCGAACCATTTCGGGCGTTAGTTGACTAACGGAGGACATTTCGAACATTTGCTGAAATAAAATTATTTTAAGTTTACGAATCTTTGTTTTCGATATAATAAAACGTTATAAAATTATTTTATTTTCGTTTTCATGATCTTTTTCAATTTTAAATTTTGAATGCGAATAACTCCAAAACGCTTGACTTAGGTATACACATGCTACGTACAAATGTTTAAATTGAAACCAAAATGCAAAAAATTGTAATAAAATTTTTAGCAAATCTTTGAGACACTATAAAATTTTTTCGTAAAATATGCTGAAAATATAAATCGACGGGTCCAGCGATTTTGAAAAAATTGTGCTTTACGAGATATTGAATTTATTCTACTTACGACCATATATATATATATATATATATATATATATATATATATATATATATAAGGGTGTCCCAATAGTGCGTATTCGGTCGATAGTTCCTTAGCCATTAAACTTAGAAGATAAGTTTAAATACGAAAGTTGTCTATTTTTATAAGCTGCATAATCTAAAAATAGTTTGGTTTCCACAGGGTGTAGTATAAAAGCAGTAAAATATAGAACTTTTGATTTTTAAATATATATTATTTTATTTTTCGATTCTCCTTATAATTTTACATCTTTTTTTATAAGAATTACTTACAAGCTAAATCTTACAGTTTTTGAGATATCTGCAAAGTTAACTAAAAACTGATATTTTTATGTAGTAATTCAAGTAGGCGTAGTATTAATAGACGAAGACAAGGTATAAAAAAAATGTAGGGTGTGCCATTTAAAAAAATGAAGATGTAGCATTTTCAAATTTATGTTATTGAATTAATTTTTGTGATCACCGTGTATTTTGAAATCCAATTTTGACAATAGATTAAAGTAAGCTTATGTGTGAATAAATTCTATACCAAAGATTATTTTTTTATCTTTAAAAATAACTGAGATACGCCTACTTGAATTACACCATAAAAATATCAGTTTTTAGTTAGCTTTACAGATATCTCAAAAACTGTAAAATTTAGCTTGTAAGTAATTCTTATGAAAAAGATGTAAAATTATAAGAAGGATAGAAAAATAAAATAATATATAGTGTTCTATTTAAAAATCAAAAGTTCTATATTGTACCGCTTTCATATTACACCCTGTAGAAACCAAACTAGTTTTAGCTTATGCAGCTTATAAAAATAGACAACTTTCGTATTTAAACTTATCTTCTAAGTTTAATGGCTAAGGAGCTTCGACCGAATATGCACTATTGGGACACCCTGTATAATATATATATATATATATATATATATATATATATATATATATGAAGTTGTTGTTCTTCCGGGCTTGGTCTCGCGTAGATTCTCCTCCATGGTTCTTAAAAGAACCGATGTTGAAATGACGACGTTTCGGCATCTCATCTCATCTGCCATTTTCAAGTCTTCGTGTTCTGCTCCTGGTAACTCGAACTGAACTGAGGTCCTCGCTGATGGTCGGCGGTATTTGTATGCTGACTTTCTTGGTCGATGCCCTGGTTATTGGTCGTTGTGATGATACTTTCACTTTCTCCTTTTCTCCTCCTTTCTCTAACCGATTTCTCCTTTCCCTTTCGTTCATGACTGGGTGTTTCCTGAGAATAGGCTTCCAGGTCGATGGCAATCTCTGAGTGTCGTCTCGTGAATTCAAATTATGTGGTCGTTTTTCGATTTCGATAGCTTCTCTGATAATCCGATGTGGTAGATACTGTATGTTTGCTATTACCCTTGTGTTGTCAAAATTTATCACGTGTGAGGTCTCCTTTACATGTTGGGCCAGTGAAGACGTTTTCTGGTCTTTTTGTACTGCGTTACGATGTTCCTCTCTTCTTACATTAATGCGTCTGTTTGTTTGGCCTATGTATGTTCGTGAACATTCCCGGCATGTAATCTCGTATACTCCTTGACCTTCGAGTGCTATTTTAGTTTTCGGGGTTTGCAGCATGTTCGATAACTTTTTGTTGGTCGTGAAGATGGTTTCGATGTTATGTCTTCGAAGGATATCTCCAATTCTGTCTGTCGTGCCTTTTACATATGGTAGACAGCATTTGGCTACTGGTATGTTTCCGTTGTGTTGGTTTTTCTGCTCTATTTATGTTTGTCTTGGAGAATCCATTTTGTAGTAACGCCGTTCTGATGTTAACTGTTTCTTGATACATGTTGTTCTTATCTGTTAACCGTTTCGATCTTGTGATCAGTGTTCTAACCACTGATTGTAGCTGTGCTGGGTGATGGTGCGATTTGGCATTCAGGTACCGGTTGGTATGTGTGCTCTTCCGGTATACAGTATGACCCAATGTTCCATTATCCTTTTCATACACTAGTACATCTAGGAATGGCAGTTTGTTATCCTTTTCTACCTCCATGGTGAACGTAATCTTGTGATGGATGGTGTTGAGATGTTCCAGGAACGCGGTTAGTTTTTCCCTTCCATGTGTCCAAATCACAAATGTGTCATCCACGTAACGCAGCCATAGTTTTGGTTTGTGAGGTGTTAATTGTAGTGCTTTGATCTCGAAATCTTCCATGAATACATTGGCAATCATTGGTGATAGAGGTGATCCCATCGGTGCTCTTCTGTTTGTCGGTATCGCTGGTCTTCATAGGTGAAGTATGTGTTCTTCAGACAGTGTTATATTAGATTAAGAATGTCATTTGAAGGTTGGCACTTTTTCCGGATGATTTCCGATGTTTCGTTAACTGGAACGTTTGTGAACAATGAGACCACATCAAAACTGACCAGTAGATCCGTAGGTTCCAATACATATTCCTTTAGCACCTCGATGAAGTGGTTCGCGTTCTTGATGTTAGATTCGGCTTTCTCGACGTGTGGCTGTAGTTGTTTCGCCAAGTATCTTGCCAATTGTTGTAATGGAGATCCCATGGAGCTCACAATTGGTCGAAGTGGCACGGCTTCCGTGTAGATTTTTGGGAGTCCGTAGAATTTTGTACATTTCGATGATTTTTCTCTCGGTATTATTCGTGTTTGTATGTCCTTTGGTATCTCGCTGTCCATAATCTTCTTCCTTGTGGTCTTCTCCAGATATGTTGTTGGATCTGTTATTATTGGTGCGTATGTTCCTTCTGCTAGTATTCCCCTTATTTTGTTATCGTATTCTACTTTGTCCATCACTACGGTTGTATTTCCTTTGTCGGCCGGGAGTACTATGATCTGGGTATTCCGTCTCAGGTTTAAGAGAGCTCGGTATTCCTCACGTGTCAGGTTTAGTTTGGGTGGTTTGACTGACCTGAGTACCCCCGTTACATCTTGGCGGATTAATTCTGCTGCGTCCGTTGGTGGTCTAGCGATTGCCGCCTCTACGCTGCATATGATGTCCGCAGTGGGAATCTTTGCTGGAGCTACTGCGTAGTTAAATCCTTTCACTAGTACGGTCTTGGTCGCTTCGTCGAGTTGATGGGTGGAAATGTTCTTCACTACTATGTCCGTATCCAGTGGTTTGATGTTCTGGTGTGTAGACTTCTGATAATCCCGTAGTCGTTCGAATTTATTTACCTGTTTGAAGGTCGTTAATATTCCATTAGTCTCTACTCGAAACTTCGTTAAGTTGTCTACGGTTTCCCATAGTGTTGGATGTAGCTTGTTGCTCAATTCCAGATGTAGTTTGTATAGCTGCACATTTACGGTGTTTAACATCCTCCTGGTGTCTTGAATTGATTCCCGTAGTAACGCCTTGCTATCCCTCCGTAGGGCTATATATATATATATATATATATATATATATATATATATATATATATATATATATATATATATATATATATATATATTATATACATATTTAATGCTCAAAATTATGTCGACAATTTTTGTGGTCGTGCCACGAATGCTTGATGCACTTGCCCAAGTATCAATCATGAGTGATAAGCCCCCGCAAAACATTTTTACAGAACTTTGAGTACGCATCGTATTCGGGGGACTATTGTACAAACGCACCCATTTTACACAAAAATTCGGGATTTATTTAATAAAATAAGTGTTGTTTTCCATGTCGAAAGCGTTTTTTATATATACTTTCTTCTGTTGATTTCATGTATATGTAAATTTGGGTTTATGGAAAATAAACGTCATTGTTATTAAAAAATATCACAAATTTTCCAATTGTCAAGTAGATTTAATTCAACTAATCTTACAATTAATTAGTTTTCTATGTGATACCTGAAAAATATAGTAAACTAAAGATCTTCATTTGTAAAAAATTGTCATTGGAAGGACCAGTCCAATGTTATCTGCAATTTGGTACTATAGCGCGTCCAAACCTCCAAATTCAGTATGGGGCATTTAGAAAAACAGTGCAGGATTGCCAAACTTACTATGCCAATAGATTACTGCACCTACAATACCGAATTACGATTATAATAACACTATATCTACGGAACGAGAGACACAATTTCTAACCTCAAAATTAATAAAAATAATTGCAATGCAATACAAATTTAGATACATCTGCAATATACTTATGAATATACCGAAAAAGACTATTCTTAATCTATTCGAATCTTTAAACTGTATTTTTGAGAAAAGCGAAGTAAGCGTATACAATATAGCTCTATAAGCAACAGCATGAGCAAATGGTACCTTTATCCTTTGCCTACGGAAGGCGTTTGCAGTATATAAACAAGATGTCAATTTTATTAAAATTTTGATTTAATAGCCACACATCGTATTTTAGTAAACTTTTTTCGTTTTCAGTACAGTTTAATCGATAGAATCGATTTCTAGGTGAATGATGATTCTGTAACGTTGATTATAAACTCTGCAATATCATCTTGAAGGTTATCTTACCTTCAACAATCTTTACATGACATACAATGTTGCTAATTGTCAATCGCCACTTTTTCGTAATCAAAGTTTATTAATTCCTCCATGTCTTTAACTATAAAAGTCTTGTTATTCATTTTAATATGATGTTTGACTTGTGCCCACACCATTTCTATTGGATTTAATTCGCAGTGGTAAGGAGGCAAACGAAGAACCTCATGATTCCTTTCTTGTGCCATATCATCAAGCTTATTTTTGTCATATAGATGCCTCACTTGTGCTACAGTAGCCAATAGGTCTCGATTCAACACGTTATTTTCAATGGTCATTTCTTTCTTATTAAGCCAATCCACAATTTGTTCTTTTCGCCACGCCATTGTTAAAATCTTCTCTACCTTCCTGCTCTGATAAGAAGCATTGTCAATAACAATAACGAATTTGGTGGTATATTTGGAATGATTCGATTGATTAACCACTTTTCGTAAGTGTCTGCATCCATGTTATTGTGCACATCGGCTATGTTCTTTTTACAGAGGAAAGTAAGTTCCATACCAGGAATAAAACCATTTTCGCCACCAGCATGAACTAAGTCAAATCGGGGTCCAAGACCACTTGGTGATTTTAAACCTGTACTGAGTCCTTGAACGAATACCTGCCGACCACTTTCAATAGTGGGGTCACACCATTCATTACTAACTGTGTGCCCCACGTTAACCCACGATTCATCGGTGTACGTAATATATTTACCTGAAAAGTGAACATTCTTAATTATGCGAAATACGACATTATTTTATAAACATGTAATTAGAGATCGAATAACAAGACCAAGTACCTTCTTCTCGGAACTTTCTGATGTATCTTAAATATTTATGCCCCCATCCTTATAATGTCATCTCATCACGTTTAACGAGGATACTCTTGCGTCACATCTTTTGGAACTCAAAACCCATATCTTTCAAGAGGTTTAATAGTGTACTGCGTTTAAAATTTAGTAGATCACCATCAGCATTAATGGAAGAAATTATGTGATTCATCTTTGGTGGAATGTTTTCAATGAAAAAATTGTGCACTTTACGTCGAATAATTGACTGTACATTCAGGTCATATGCATAAAGACGATCATTGAGTTGTGCACTTTTGCGCTTCATGCGTTTTTTCGGACTAGGTACTGCTCCTGTTTGGTCTTCCTTTTTGATAACATAGATACTACGCTCTGTGCAACATGAAGCATTGCTGGCTTCTGGAAAAGCTGCACGAACGTTCATTGTGGCCAAGAAATGATTAAGTACATTCATAATGAGGCATTTCACCTTACGGCTGAAGTGTTTTTCACTCTGTCGTTTTATGTTTGCAGGACCACATTCAGCTTCCATCCCATATGATACAAAATTCAACAAAATAATCTCAATCATACAATTATAGAAATTATTCATCACTCCATTTACTTTTAATAAATGGGGTTAGCTTAATTCGATAAATATCATAGAAGAGGCAAGCAATAAATTTGACAGTACACGGAATTGATATTGATTAGTTATTAAATTACATTTTACGCTTGGCAACATCGCTATAAAGAACAAGGATACCGTTATTTAGAAATGACTAAAGATAGTAAAAGAGAGAGTTACTCCAGAAAAACCCGTACTAAATTTGGAGGTTTATACAGACTATACTACAATATTATTAGCACAAATTTGACGTATGTTCTGTGAGTACAGTAGCCATAAATATTTTGTGATGTTATTATGTGACAAATATGTGGTTACCATGATAATCAATAATAACGATATTAACAATCAACAACTATGACAGATGTACAATTAATTATTTTTTCTGAAATTACCTTAGAAACAACTTGTTCATCTCTAAAAATGGTGAAGAAAGTAGGGATTTGCTTTTTAAGGAGTAATGTAAAAAACAATGTTGCAGCGTTAATCATTACATTTAAAATGCGAAAATACACGAGTCAACTTTTTCTGGGTCATGTGGGTTTTGTTTTAAACTTGCATTTACGTGATAATTCATAAAGTAGATTGTAATACAATTCCAATTACATAAGAATGTTATTAAATACTAAGATCATCTTTCCTCCCCTTGGCATTTTTAAATAATGGAAGATCCTGTATCAATAGGAATCGTAAACAACGATCACGTGATGGAAACGTTCAAAAATCAACTATAATTGTAAAATTTATTACATTTTTTATTAATAATGGAGAGCGAAGACGAACCTATATGGTTAATTGCTACTTAATTTAACATTTTTAACGAAATGAACGGAAACTAACCTAAAACAACATAGTTGCCAAGTATACGTTACTTACTTCATACATATCAATTGTGTAGCGACCTTTATTAGTGCATTACGATAATTTTATAATTTTAATTTTAGTTTTAGAAAAAAATTTGTGTAAAACACGAGAAGGAACTGTTTTTCCAACTCAACATGTGTAAAACTTAGAACTATAGTTGAAAAAACACCACTTTCTTCTCTGGTTGTACAAATAACTACAACTAATTCACAATGTATTTATTGTTATGTTTGTAAAATATGCAAATTATATTAAATAAAAGTAGTATTTGAATACTTAAAAAAAGCTAAATTTGTTTTGCAAAATAAATGTATGGAAAATTATATACATTGTACAGACATCCAAATATGGCCATTCAACTGAATATTAGAATGAACCAATTAGAGGTTGGAATAACAAGGTTCTGTATTGTTGACTGCTACATAGACCATGAAATTAATTTCGTTTTTAATGGTAAATGCTTAATTTTTCTTCATTTTATATTATATTATGTTTTTTTATACAAAATGAACAAAATCGTTACCTTTCCGAAAAATAGTTCGACGTTAGAGTGGGTTTCAATTCTTCTACAATTTAAATTAAAGTTTATCCGTTAGTTTAAATACTGCTTGTACATCGAATCCTTAGTATTCAAAATTTTAAGAATGTTTGCAAATAGTTACAATCACCAGAGATTTTGAGGAAAATATGTTACAATATTTAAAATCCTTCAAATCCATATCGTCTTCTGTTGTAGTGCAGTAGAAGAAACTATATTTGTCTGTGTTTAATAACAATTGAATCATTATGCAATAACGTTTGTTTTTCTTGGTATATAAATAACGAAAACTATATTTTCATTGAATTCAAATACAGAGAAATGCACTGACATTTTCGTACACATTCCGAAATCATATTTTGGAATGCATAATATGCTTCTCCTACGACCATGTACGAAAGTGATTCATATCGCACAATTAACCGTACAGAAAATAATACTTTCGCACACTAGTGCGTTTCACTCTCTCATTGTACCCTACATGGAAGTAAAAAAAACATGAGCCTTTTACTTTCGCATTGCTTTTCTATAAGTTCTATAAATCGCCACGCTTATTGCATTTTACATAAACAGTATGAGCAAGCTGATGGCAGTACCATGGTGATTTCAAATTATTTGACTTTTATGATTTGACAAGTTTAAATATTCGGGTAATCGCATTTAAATTCATAATAATTACAAACTACACTATTTATTACTGTTTGTTAGGGTATGATTATGATCCTTAATAAAAAAACTTGAAATATTAGATTAAGTATATTTTATAATTGTTTAAGTTGTGATCAATAAAACATTAAGGAGACTGTCTTTTTTCATGGTCGTAGAAAAAATAGTGTACATTAAGATCGCACGAAAGTGTCTACCCTGCACTCGGGGGATTCACACACACTCGGGCAGGCGCCCTCGTGTAAAAATTCCCCTTGGTACGATATCAACCACTTTTGTAGCTCGTTATGTAATATACTATTACTGTAATCATTAAGAATATTAAGATTTAATCCACAACAATTTCATGCCGTGAATTTTTGTTCGCTAACAAATCGTGATTTCATTTCACATATCCACAAAACTCAATTTCAAGGCATTTATTAGTTCTTCCTGTGACGGTTCCCAATTTTTGTAATGGTGTGCGGTACATACCAAAAAAAGCATGTAAATAAATCAGATCCACATTGCGCCATTACGTTTGCACGGTGATCAATGTGTTGGAAAAAAGATAATTCATAAAAGTATCTAGAAGTATACGAAATATCGTATTGGTAGCTGGTCTCGAAAAAATTGTAATATTTAATGAAGAAATTGCTTCATGATATACCGAACATTCTTCAGTAAACTAACATTACTTTCTTAGATTTAACTCAAAGTTTTACAAAATGCCTGTCATATGCTCGTACATTTTAGTTTCGATGTTACTTTGAAGCAGTGAAGTATACAGTAAAAATAGCACTAATGTTTTAAGTACAATATAACCCCACAATTTGTTTTTTTATAAATATTTATTTCTCTAGGCGTTTCAATACGACATGTGTCATTACCAAGGTAAAGTAAAATAACAAACAAGTAGTATGGTAACAAATCATTAAGGTAAAACAGCAAACTTGATATAAATTATTATTCTATATTTAAAACATCTGTTAAGGGTGAGTATATAAGACCAACCTGATCGTTCATTAAATATATCTTCTGTTTACGCTTATAAATTTCGGATACTTCCAAAACATCTAATTTGTCGTTTTTATTACAAAAATGTAAAAATATAATTATTAAGTTATAATTTTATTTGTCTGTGTGGTTATATTTGTAACATCTAATGTATTCTTTGTATCTAGTATAAAGTTCCTAATTATTCCAATTATTTGATCTCTGTCTTAATCAACATTATCTTACATTCAATAATAAGATTTATCCACAAAAATGGTTTACCTATGGGCAGTTCAACTTTGACCATTTTAGATAATACCTTATGGATCGTTTAGATCAAATTTTTGAATTAAATGTTTCTGATAATATTGTATTTTGGTTTCGTTATGTTGATGATATTTAAGCATGTTTTGATAGTTCATCAGATTTCATTGATGGGTTTTTAATAAATTTTAAGAATTTAAATCCTAACATAAAATTTACAGTAGAGAAGGAACAAAATAGACCCACTCATTTTCTAGATTTAAACGCAAAAGTTAATACACAGAACAAGTTTGAGTTCTCCATATTCAGAAAAGTTACACGTACACAATTACAAACGATGCATGTAACTATAAAACACATACGTTAAATGCATATAAGTCCTTAGTACATAGAACCATGTCATTGCCATTAAACCAAACAATCTATAATAAAGAAATATCGACTAAAAAACAAACTGCATAAGTAAATGGTTATATTTCAAATATAATCAACACTTTATAATCAAAAGCCTAGAGTACAAATTATCTATCAAAAGCATTTACCCAATTAACACAGAACCAACAGAAAACAAATACATATCAGTTTCATGTTTTCGAAAAATAATAGAAAAAGTAGTTTACATACTACAAAAGAAATTGTGCCAAACATTTAATAGTAAATAATCACCTAATGGCTTCACAAAACAACATTAAACTTTACATTTTTGTAATAAAAAGGGCAAACTAGATGTTTTGGAAGCATTAGAAATGTAGAAGAAACATAAACAGAAAGAAGCTTTAATGAACGAACAGGTTGACCTTTAAGCGATATTTTAAATATAGAATTATAATGTATCAGGTTTGCTGTTTCACCTTAATGATTTGCTGCTATAACTACTTGTTTCTTATTTTACTTATGTATTTTATTTTGTCGATACATCTTGTATTGAAACTCGTAAGGAAATAAATAATTATAAAAAAAAATTGTGGAATTATGTTGTATTTAAGACATTAGTGCTATTATTCTGCAAAATGTATTTACTTGTGCGTGTGTGTGTGGGTGTGCGTGTGCGTGTGCGTGAGTGCGTGTGCGTGTGCGTGTGCGTGTGCGTGTGCGTGTGCGTGTGCGTGTGCTGTGTGCGTGTTTGCTGTGTGCGTGTGTGTGCGTGTGCGTGTGTGCTGGTGCGTGTGCGTGTGCATATGTCGTGGCTGTATGGCGTGATGTGTGTGATCGTTGCGTAGAACTGTGAGGTATAGCGTGCGTGTGATGTGCTGTACAAGTGCGTTTTGAGTAACAATAATTAGACGCGATCAGATGTGTCAAACGATGTTGCTTGTTGCTGTTGTGATGTTAATGTGAACAAGTGTTTTGTTGTGTGGCCATTGTAAAAGAAATGCAAAACAGTTTACAGTTATTCATGTGTCATTTGTTATTGTCTTGATATCATGTCATCTGACATATCCATCTGACGTTTGGTGTCTCATGTCATCATCAACGTATTGTTTTAAATACGTGACCTGGATTTTTTTAACTTTACAAATTACTTATTTCATTGTGATTACCATAACATATACTAAGTTAGGTTGGAGTATTTGTTTCGTACCCAAACAGTCATCATCATGCTCCTAAAATTATGATTGTTTTCAATACGGCCCTGCAATTTTTTAAAGACTTTTTGAAAGTTTTTATTGTGATGGTCAACATAACATCTACTGGAAAGAAGTTGAATATTCGTTTCGTACAGAAAACGCAATAAGAACATAGGTATATGGAATAAAAGACAATGAAAACTACTAAACACTAAAGGACATAAAGAACAGGTAAAAATCATTACAGCAAGTGCTCAAAAATGCTACTCACTAGGACAAGAAATAAATCATTACAGCAAGTGTTCAAATGTTCAATGCACCTTACCCGATTTTTTAACTTATTGACAGCTCTTTCAAGATGTCTACGTGGAATGGTTCATATCTCTCGTATTAAATTATTTCCTAAAATATCTATATCTTCTATATCTCCAAAAAAAGTAATCCAGAGGATTCAAATGTGGACTTCTGGGGGGCCATCTTACAAAACCTTTATTCGCAATCCACCTATGTCTAAAAAATTAGTGTAAATATCTTATAACCCTTCAGGCGTTATGAGGAGGAGCCCCATCGCGGTGCCACCACATCTGAGCAATTAAATTAAGTGGTTCATCTTGCAAAGCATCCAGAACATCATTTTGTACCAACTTTAAGTATTTTTTATGGGTAAGACGACCATGGTAGATGAAAAGACCAATAATTTTATGCGGCTGTATTCTTACCCAGACATTAAACGATATCCTACCCTGAATTCGAACTTGTCGGTTTTGCCTTACATTGTCTACTGACCAGTGGTGTTCATTGTGTCTGTTAAACATTCCATTAGTGGAAAAACTACATCAGTCCAAAGAACATTGTGTACAAAATTGTCGTCAATGGCCAGTTGATCATTGATCCAATTACAAAAACGTACCCTTCTTAGGTTGTCTCCTTGTCTCAGTTGTTGGCTAACATCTAATTTATATGGTTCATATTTTCTACATCTAAGTGTTCTCCAAATGGCCATCCTTGACACCCTAAGCTTCATGGAGAGTTACCTTGAGGACTTCTGGGGATTGTTACGGACCTAAAATGAAAGTAAAGAAAGTAAAATTATAAAAAAACTAGTGCGGTAAAGTATCATTTTACCGCACTGTTGCGGTAAAGTAAAAGTGAGAAAATAATAATTACAAATAAAAATCCAACAACATTTAATAAACTACTTATTATGAACATTAATAATAAAATTCTTGCAATTAGAAATCTTTAAACCAGATGTAGAGGTAACAGTAACGTTGTCCACAGAATTGGCAATCTGAGTTTGGTTGAACTTTACAATGACAATTATATAACACGCCTGCTTGTATAATACCGTTCTTAATACATTTCGCTGATTGAATTACTTATTTCCCTATATAATTAAAACTATTGATAGTAAATAAAACGTTGTACGATGTTCGTATCGTAATTTCATATTACAATACTTAAATCCTAAATAACTATTAACATATCTCTCTGTTCTAGATTAGAAAATTTCATTTTATATTGTTATATTTCTTTTAAATAGCACAAATAAGTAAGTACGTACTAAACTTTGGAAATGTCAAATAATAACATAAAAAACATTCCTATGACATAAGCTGTCACAGCCACTGCGACCATTTAAAAAGATGCATATGTATCTTGTAATTTATTATTAATTAAAACTTTTATACCTGTTCTCAAAAAACCTAAAAATACTCCACCTTCGGTGTCGCACTTTTACTTTTAGTTGATAGTTTTTCTCGTCTAATTGCTAGGAAACATATTTTCATTAAACAACACAAATTTACTCGGTAAAATACAAACTTCTAATGCAATTATAATTTCATTTTTTGGATATTTGCAATGTTCTTATAGCGTTTTCTATACGAAACGAATATTCAACTTATTTCCATAAGATGTTATGAGTTATGATGAGTGATGACCATCACAATAAATATCTTCAAAAAATCTTAAAAAAATTACAGGGCCGTATTGAAAACAATTATAATTATATTAGGAGCTTGATGATGACGGTTTGGGTACGAAACAAATACTCCAACCTAACTTATTATGTTATGGTAACCACAATGAAATAAATGATTTATAAGTTAAAAAAAAATCCAGGTCCGTATTTAAAAAAATTAGGTTGATGATGAATGTGGGAATCCGAAACGTCAGATAGATATGTAGATGACATGATGTTAAATACAATAAAAAATGTCAACGAAGAAGTGTAAACTGTTTTTTTATTTCTTTTTGAATGGCTCTACAAAAAAATAAAAACAAAAATAGGAGAAATCACTTGTTTTCAATTATCTCAAAAACAAAAGAAAATATTTGAAATCTGATCACGTCTAATTATTGTTCCCTTAAATGCACAAAATTTAATCGTTTCTCTATTTCTTACCGTTTTCGAGATCCCAATGATAAACCTCTAATTTTGGACACACGGTACGTGTACGTGCAACCCTTCCCGCTGCGGAAGAAAGCCTGTATCTGTATGTTTATTTTCAGATTTGAGGCAGAAGTAGAATGGAGTGTTGTAATGATTGACTTGACTATATTAGAAGTACAGATACTAAGATGCAGTGCTTGCACCATTTTAACAGTTCTTCCCTTGTCGTCCAAGGAACTCTCAAGATTTTCCTCAGCCACCGTGGAGCACTCTCGTATAGCGCTTGCGAGATCATGCATCACGTCTATTATCGGTGTCTGTTGAATTGCATTAGTGCGCTTTGAATGTATTCAGTTCCACTAGGGACTCTTAATTATTATGATATGATCGACAAACCATAAAGGGTTCTTCCACATTTAGAGAAGATCTCCGTGAGTGGTACTTTTTTATAATATTAATCACATATGTTCAACAATAACATTTTACTGTTCACTAATTCAAGTAATGTATTAGCAAGATTATACATCAAGTATGTATTAGAGGTGGAATTAGGGATGTGTATGGTCAGCATACGACTGGTAGGAACGAAGTTGACCACATTGTTCATTCTTCGCGTAGGGGAACAAAAAGCAAGCATTGGGTGCCAAATCATGACTGTAGGGAGGATGGTAGATAAATATTCAGTTGTGTGGGCTAATGTGTGAGCACTGGCTGCTAAAAAACGCTGTAACCCGTAGTCCTACCAGATTTAAGAAAATTTACTAAGAGCCTGCGTATTACCACACACTCTTTTTTAAATGATGGAGATTACGTTTTAGTTATGTTAGTGAATTAACTCTCAAACTACTTCCCATTCCGAACATGCTTTAAAGATCTATCTTGTGTTTACTATGTACCTATACTTAATATAAATTTGAGGAAATCATTGCAGTAATGAATTGGCAATACTACAGGTATAGGATCAGTTCTGACATATCCATCGTAAAGTGTGGCATTTTTGACAGTATATGTACTCGCAAAGTTATATCGTACGGACGCTATTGGTGTTTGCAGTTACTTGGAAAATTCATCTGAACAGAAAAATGGAATTAACCTATCAACATTTTCGTGTCGTGATCTACTATGATCTCAGACATGGTTGTGTCAGAAAAAATTAATACTGTGTACGAACTAATACAAGATCGTCATCTGACATAACGTAGATTGAGGATTCTTTGATGATTAGTGTGACAAGCATGCATGTAACGTTACATAATTTCGCAATCGTTCAAAAACAGGCTCATGTAGATGGCGCAAAGAACCGGTTTAAAAATACAGTTGTGGTGGGTCAAACGCCGTATGTCAGATGACGATCTTGTATTAGTTCGCACACAGTATTAATTGTTTCTGACACAACCATGTCAGAGATCGTAGTAGATCATGGCACGGAAATGTTGATAGGTTAATTCCATTTTTCTATTCAGATGAAACTTTTGCAAATCAAGAAATATTATTGGACGAACTAGAATTGCGAGAACTCCCCAACTTGAAGATCAACTTCATCAAACTATTAAGAAATGAGTACCAAAAAAATGTCTCAACAAGTAAATGTTAGTTACAAAACTGTGGAGTATTCTAAAAGAAAATGTATTGTATACATACCATGTTCAACGTGTTCAACATTTGATACCTAATGACTATTCCCTCCGTATGCAATCTTGCTAATGGATATTACGAAAAATTGCAAATAATCCAAATTTTGCTGCCACTTTTGTTTACAGATCAAGCCAACTTCTCAAGATGTGGCATTATGAATTTTTATAATAACCACATACGGGCTGATTGACCGGTGATACCCTTCATTTTCTAGAAAATGAACTTCCAATTCTTTTGGAGATATACCTCACATACTTAGAAGGCGTATGTTCGGTGCTCCCCCATAGTTTGCAGTAATCGTACGTGAGTTTTTAAATAACGTTTTGCAAGACCGTTGGACAGGAACTTAACGTCTTAAAATAGCCCACAACGATATTTTGGAAACACCCTGCGTAAAAGGGACTAAGCCTCAGTTTCTTTCAAAAAATGTTCAAACACTGAAACATTATTAGTTGATTTGATCGGCCAGTTTCAGCTTTTATAACGCGACGTTTCGGTAGCGGACTCTGCTTCCGTCATCAGGCTTAGTCCTGAGAAGGACTGTTTTCGCACTTGAGCGAATTCATATATTATGATTTTTCCCAAGCGCTTGACTAATCTCAGATTCGAATTTGGTACCTTTCACTTATAAGTCTGACACCTTGATGTATGAGGCTTCTTTGAGTTTCTGGCGAGTTGTATTCTCGTTCTTCGCCACCATCTGTATGTTATCCAATTGGATGCCTTAGTTCCAGGTATGTTCGGCGATTCTTGATCCTTCTGTTTCTCCTTTGCGATGTTCTTATGTTTCTGAGTTCTTACTTTGAGTGGTCTTGTCTATTAGATGGCAGGGCGTATCCTGTATTTGCTGCCTATCCTTCGTATTTTGTCTGAGGTACCTTGTATGTACCGTGTTATCGTTGTGTATCTAGGTTCTTCTTTTTCGGTTACCCATTCCCTGTTTAGGTGTTAGATCTGGGTAGCCATTTTATTTAAGTGTTCTAGCATATTTTCTTTTCCTTTTTCCCGGTCCTCTTGTTTTGATCATATTGTTTTCGCTCTATCGTGCAAGCATCTTGCCCCGCCTAATTTCACGCTTTCCTTTATACACTTGCCGTGTCATTCCCCTGCACAAAGACATCCAGGAATCGCAGTTTCTGTTCCGACGAAAAATTTCTATCTTATAAAGGTGTTATACCTAAATATTATGGACTACCTAAGGTTCATAAAGAAAGTTTATAGGTGCACCAACACAAAAACTTGCTAAATGCAGCGCTAATATCTTAGATTCTGCTTTTCATAATCGTAACAAATTCGGAATCAAACATACCTTCACTTTCGCAGAAAAAGCTAATGGTTTTATTATACCAGAAAATTACTGCATTGTATCATATGACGTAAAGTAATAGTTCACTAACATCTCAGTAGAATTAGCAGTTAACATCATAGAAAAGAATTAGTAACTGATAATACAGGTATACTCTATTTCCAAGGAAGATTTTAGTAATGTAGTTCAGTTTTTATTCATGAACCCGTATTTCATCTACGGTAGCACTATTTACTCACAAATGTACGGTTGTCCTATGGGAGGAATTATATTGCCTTCAATCGCAGAAATTGTAATGAACGGCATTATTTATTTCGATAAAATAGATTTCAGTTTTCTTTCATTTGACAATACGTAGATGACTTATTATGTTCGGCTCCAATTAATAAAGTTGACTATACTTTAAATATATTTAATTCTTATAATGGTAAACTTGAATTCACAGCCGAAAAAGAAGATAACTTCAGCATTCCTTTTCTAGATTCCCTTGTGATTAGAAATAATAATAATATCATATTAGATTGGTATCGCAAAAAAACTAGTTCAGGTATTTTTACAACATCCTCATAAACAAAAAATTAATACAGTTATATATATATATATATATATATATATATATATATATATATATATATATATTGCTCAGTATGGATAATAGTATGGAACCCATCGCCATCCCAAATCCTTGTTGGTAGAATTTGTCTTCAAATATGTAATTCTAATGCATATTGTAAGAAGTTCCATTATTGTGTTTACCGAGACTTGAGTGCGTCCATCTAACGTTTCATGCTTTTCCAGCCTGTCCCTTATGATAGTGCCTTATTTGTGGGCACATTTGTGAATAGGCTCACGATGACAAAGCTGACCAGTATTTCTTCGTGGTAGGGTTGAAGATTTCTGATGGTTTCCACGAAGTGCTGCGTATTCTTGACCATAGACTCGATTTTTCCCAATAAGGGTGCGATGATGTATAGCAGATAGTGTGCAAATCGGTGACAACCTTAACTTCTCGAGCACACAATTGGTCTCAGAGGAATTCCTTCCTTATGGATCTTTGGTAGACCGTACAGATGCGGTAGTTTGTTGTAGTGTGGATAAGTCTAGTTCTCTGGTAATCACAGAACTCCCCCTTGCGTTTTTCCAGCGTCTAGTATATCCGTCCTTTCGATTCACACTGTGGGGTTTTTTTGTATTTGTTTGTACTCTCCTCCACCCAGTAGTTATTGGATCTTACTATTGTAAGTCTCCATATCCATTACCACAGTTAATTGTCCCTGTAAGACTAGACAGCGCTTCAGGGAGGTGATTTCTCAATAAATGTTAGGGTCATCAGCAGATAGATGGTGAATGCATGAGAGTGTACTAGTGATATCATTAATAAATACTAGAAATAAAAGTGGACTCGGGTTTTATCCTTGGGGTACGACTGACGATGCAGTAAATAAATATGACGCAAAATGATTAAAGCACACATATTGTAAATGATCAGTTAAGTACGAGAAAAAGAGACAAAGAAACGGTTCACTGAAACCAAAATTTCGCAGTATATTAATTATGAGGGAATGATCAATCTTGTCAAACGCTTTACAAAAATCGGTATAAATTACATCGACCTGCCTATGGTTATCTAAAACACGTGACGCATAGTTTGTAAAGCAGGCAAAGTTCGTTATAGTTGTTCTGCTTCAAGGCATGTTGATGTAGTGATATATAATCTTTTACTTGACGATACATATGCTCATAAAGGATGATTTCAAATACTTCTGAAAAATTTGATGAAATACTTATCGGCCTATAATTATATATTTCTGCTGGGTTGCCGCTCTTTAAAGCTGGGCAGATTTCATTAATTTTCCAAACATCTGGGACCTTATTTCCGATAAAAACTTAAAACTTGGATTTCACGATTTGAAAATAAGTTAAAAATGACTAAAGAACACCTAAAACGCATACAGTAAGTCTAAATATATTGATTTCTTGCCATGTGTGGTTTGGAACGTTTCCAGTAATTGACAATTTCCAAAAATGAGTTATGCTTTGTAGACATGCGCGTCCATAATGAGTCATAACCTACTAACCACTGTAACTGGGCAGGTTCGTGACCACTGGAGAGGTCGATTCATAGATATTTGAACTGTGGTATCTGTTCCACAGCGTTGTTGGTGGCCACGGGTTTGCATCTTATCTGACAAAATGTATGCAATTGTCTCTGTAGAGCGTCTCGGCGTTTCGGCTATAATTACTGCGTCATCTGCAAAGTAGATCATGCTAATTCCTTGTTCATCCTGTATCCCATTTTGAGACCGGTTTCTGTTATTTTATTCATTACTAAATTAAAAAGAAATGGACTTAGTCTCCCTGTCTGATTCCTCCCGGTGTGGCTGTACCTTTTGTTGATTGCTTTCCTGCTTTCATGTTTGTGGAATTATTTACATTTAGGCCATGTATTGTTTTTATTATGTTAGTGTCTTTTAGTGCCTCTATTATATCTTGCAGTAGTACTCTGTCGGATGGCTTTGTTAAATCTACGAAGCACATATACGCAGGTGTGCTTAATTCTATCGATTTTTCTTTAATTTGTTTTATTGTAAACAGTGCATCGGTTGCATACCTGTTTTTCTGAATCCTTGTTGCGCTTCCTTGATTTCTATTAGTTCTTCTATTTTATCTTTCAGTACTGCGAAGAATAATTTCATGGTTGTGTTTACGAGTGATATTATTCTATAGCTTTCTGACCTGGTTCTTTGTCCCCTTTTGAATATGGGTAGTTATGCTTTCGTGCCAATCTTGCGGTATCTCTGCGTTTTCGAGTATTTAATTAAATACATTAGTTAGTGCCTTGGCTAACTCGGGGCCGCCATACTTCAGTAATTCGTTCGCTACGTTGTCCGTTCCAGGAGCCTTTCTATTCTAAAGCTGTTTGAAGTAGGTTCCTCATGTTTTCAATTGTACTCCTTGTGTTCAGATATACTCATTATCAGGTTTTTTTTGTTCTTGATTGTTTTCCACACTTTTCTTTGTGCTTCTTATATGTCATGGTACATGTCGCTTGTAAACTTTATCCAATATTCCCTCTTGATAGCCTTGATTTTTGACTCTATTTCTGTATGTACGTATTTACTGTGTGATTCCTGAGTTGGATTGCTTTTGTACTCCAAATATGATTTCTTTTTGATTTGCGACAGTTCTTTGATTTTCTTGCAGAACCAGGGTTTTATGCTGTTTGTAACGTTAACATTGATTTTTGTTCCTATTGTTCCATCTGCGACTTCTCGTATACAATTGTGGTTTCCGTTGACAGGGACTCTAAGTTGTATTTCTCTTTATAATTTTACATGGCTGACCGATTAGCAATTTGCATAGAATCACCTTATGGTCTATCCACAGGTTTTCTAAAATTAGGGCTCTGACGTCTGCGTTGGCGTGATTACTCTATTGGTGATTATAAAGTCAATTATTGATTTTTGACCTGTGGAGTTGCTAAATGTATATTTATATTGGTCTTTTTGCGGAAAGAACGTGTTGTTGATTCTCAGCTCATTCCTGGTGCGGAAGTCGATCAGAAATTCATTCCACACAGGTCCATTATATCTATGTTCTATTCCCGGAATTATATCATCACCGATGCGTGCGCTGAGATCCCCCATTAAAATTATTAAATGGGTTTTGTTTATTTTATCAATGGTTTTCTGTAGCATTTGATAAAACTTTATGTTTCTTCTATTGACACTAAGGTATTCTATGTTTTGGATGTTGTGTTCGCATTCCTACTCCTGCCTGTGCTCTCTCCTGCATGGCTTTTCCGGTATAGATCAGGATGTATTCCCCATATTCAGTTGTTTCTTGAACATTCTTTTCGCTTCCTATGTTGCGCATATATCGATTTTATGGTTTCTCATTTCGATGATAGCTTCTAGGTCGCTGCCATTCCATGAAGTATGTTCCAGCATACCAGTCTAGCAATGTTGTACTGATTTTTCCATTTATGTATTCGTTTTTTCATAGCTTGGTTCGTCTTTTTGCAAATCCGTATGTTATTCGAGGCTTCCTCTTCGGTTCTGTAAATCCACGATAAGATACTATAATTGCCCATTAACCTTGTGAACTCTCTAATGTTATTATTGTATCAAGAAATAAAAATAATGAAATAAACAAATAAATCACTTAGTCATACTAGTGTCTTAAATACATTAATTATAACTTATTAACTAATCTTAAGTTATGACTTTCTTCAAATTGTAAATATTAATAAAGTGTTTAAGCTAAAAAAATATAAATAAACAGGAAATCCGGTATAAAGCAGGTATAACAATAACACTGCATTTATTTACTGGTATAAAATCTTCAACCTTAATTAGCAGATATGCTAATTACAACTAATTGTTTAAAAACAATAAAGGTCTTAAACCACTAAATAACAAAGTTACTAAAAAATAATAAATAAAAAAAGGAAATTAAGTATCCGGTATAATTAATAACAAGTAGCTCACGAAATTTCTATATTTTATTGGGTGATAGCGGTCACGAAACAGAATAGTTCATTTGTATGTTAGATGTACGAGAAAATTAATGGGTCTCTTCCTTTATTTGTGGTTTATACGAAGTATAGAAGTGAATTAAAAGGAAGGCGTTTTTAATGGTTTTACTACAAGATCTATAACCCTTCCTACTAAATAATTTTGTAAGAAATCTAAAACAAGGCTCGGAAAATTGTGGCTTTAGAACACGAACTTACAAAATGATGAACTATTATCAGGGAAAAAACTTAATAATTTATTAACTTTCGTTCTGTTAAAGCTGTAATAAGTTTAAAAGTATTGGAAATAATTTTCTATTCTTTTTAATGAGTTTTCGAGAACGTGGTAGTTTGCTTGATAATAATATCTTCGAAGGATTAAATTGTATAATTGCATAAGCGCACAAGAACTTTTTCCATGAAGGGTGATTATGCGCATAATAACTAGGGTTATCATATAATCACGCATATCGGAATTTATTTACAGGACATCGTTTTAAGACTGTATAGTATACCAATTTTCACGAGTCAGAGCAGTTGCGTCATAACTAACTTTGTTTCATTACCATCTTTAGACCCCGCCTATTCTGCACGAGAGGCTGAAGATAGAACTGATATTTGGGTTGGCAATTCTGTCCGGTATTGTCAAGCATTTCTGACATTAACTTAAATTTTATTATTGTGATAAAAAAAACATAATCCCTGAAGCTGAGATTTGACAGTTGTCAAACTGCTATTTTTCACAATCTGACAACCTCGCCGTCCTCGGACAGTATTAATATTAGTGACACAACTGCTCTGACTAGTGAAAATGACTATATTATTCAACGTTGAATTAAATTAAAAAAAAATTTTAAGACTACATGAGACCCGTTTTCAAAAAGTTTTATTTGTACTAAAATGTATTACTTTCTGTCTCACGTTTCAAGCTCCCTCCCGCCAAAATGTTAATTTTAGTTTGAACATAATCTACTTATTGATGCCCAGATTTCGAAAGTAAGACTAGACTTAATGTTGTGGAGATTCGTCTGCAGGTAATTTTGCAGATGTTGTTAATTGGGGTTGGCGTGGGTGGAATCTTGACGTCGGGTGTATGGGTGTAGATCTGTAAAACAAAGAAACAAGTGTTAGTTAAGCGTAATACAATAAACAGGCTAGTGCGGTACGAGTGACATGCTAATAAATCTTAGACACTGTATGGTTTCCATCTTCTTCATAGTAACTTCAAAGCAACTTCAGATAACCCCTATAGTTCACAGGGTAGTCCCCACCACGGGGGGGTTACTTAGTGCTTTAAGTGTGCAGCACCAGTGTGTATGACGTAAACCTTGGCTCCAATGACACTTCCCGATTTCAGTTTTTCCGCAAAAAACTTCGAAGGTAACTGGATCATCTTCGTGCCAACAGCAACTGCAACATCACAAGCTAGATCGGGCGTGCTTTTTTTTTTCGTCTTAATCGAAATTAGTTCTCTTTCTGGTAAAGAATTAGCGGGTACATCTACCTGGTATCGACGGAAGTAGTCGACTGTCCGTGAACTCCTCCGGTGGCAAAAACGCTTTGTAGGTCGTCGGCGGCGTTGTTAGACAAACCATCTCTGACTTTTTGGGATCTCTCTTTAAGCGGCGAACTCGTCGGGGACCGGATGATCCAGTGCGGACATGTTCTGCGTTTGCTTATTCGGTGACGGTGGACGACGAAGTGACCGCTGACTTGTCCTCCTCGATCTCTTCTTTTTCTGGGCAAGCAGCGACGATATCACGTCCTCTGGTGTCAACGATAGTAACGGCAACAGATTTTTTAGTACTTCACCCTTCGGATTTGGATCTTGGAGTCTCCTGGGTGCATCCTCTTAGTAAAAATCCAACAGAAAGCATAACCAATGGATGGGTAATGTTATCGCAAGTCGTTGAAATGTGGGTCTCTCGAGGAGTTAGTATTTATTCTGATACTCCTTTGTTCAGGAGAGTGGGCTTGATTTAGTGATTTATCCGAATATAAATCGCTAGCTTGCTAACTTGGCGCTTTAGAAAAATACTTTTCGTAACACTTTAGTGATTTATTTCTGTAGCAGTCTGTAAAATATGCTGTCTATGGTATATATACTTCCTCTTCTAACGCATTTTGTCAATGTTTGTATTTCAATTAGTACATTTCCGTCTAAGTGGAAAGTAGCTAAAGTTGTACCTCTCCCATAAAAAAATTTTTCCACTGAGCTTAAACAGTTATGACCAATTAGCATTCTTCCAATATTTTCACAAATATTTGAAAAAGTTATGGAATGTGAAATAACGGAGTATTATAGTATAAACAACATTTTAGCTATGTAAGAATCGGAATCAGGTTACAGCTGCGCTACAGTTATGATGAATATTGCTTATGGCATATGTAGGTAGT
Organism: Vesta saturnalis; assembly: GCA_036346205.1. NCBI lineage: Eukaryota > Metazoa > Arthropoda > Insecta > Coleoptera > Lampyridae > Vesta > Vesta saturnalis. The sequence continues at coordinate 3,427,411 of JARFJB010002176.1, read as the reverse complement.
TGTTACTAGCCAACTTACATTATTGCAATTTCAATTCCTCCACACTGTTGCTTATACAAAAATACCTAAAACTAAAATCGCATATTGCTTTTATTGGTGATATTTTTTCTAAACCCAGCTGTTAACCAGTGGTGTACCGCAAGGTTAAATTCATGGCCCTTTGCTGTATGTATTGTATACTTTTGATTTTGATAACTGCATTAAACATTGCAACTGGCACTATTATTCCGATGATACACAGCTGTATTATTCGTCTCTACCTAAAGACCTATATGCTGCAAATACTATTATTTGCCAAAAACCGTTGTTTAACCATAAATGCTTCTAAGTCTATTATTATAACATTTGTTAACAGCTCAAACCAAATATTATTTTTAAATAATCTGAATATAAAAAAATGATGATATTCGTTTACCAGCTGACCGTGATCTAGGCTTCAACATTGATCGTAAACTTAAATTTAAAGAAAACATTAATAATCTTATTAGAGAAAACTCCCTGTCTTTAAAACTTCTTTATTACAATAGACAACGTTTTAATATCAAAACTAAAAAATACTTATGTGACATTCTAGTGCTTACTCATTTTTTAATTTCTGTTGTATATGAAGTACCATCAACGCCGAATACAATTGATACAAAACAAATGTTTAGTGTACGTTTGGTATAACGTTTTGTAAATGGGCTCAAGGCAAAACAGAAGAAGATCAAGAATGAATTGTTTTCTGACGAGGCCACTAACCGATTAACCGCGACAGTTTACATTGTTACGGCGATGCAAATCCTGGTTTGATTACATATTACACGTTATCGGTCCTTTCTTTTTTGAAACGAACCTAAGCAGACCCACTTATTTAAGTCTTGCTACAAATTGTTGTCCCAGGTTTATTGGATAATATCGCATGCGTATTTTTTTTGATGTGGTTGTGCACCGGCGTTCAAAAACAGTAAGAGGCTTCCTACGTGGTGCTTGTCGAGACATTTGGATCGGAAAAAATGGCTCTGTTAACTGGTCAGCTTGTTCGCCAGACCTAACTAAACTATGCTATTTAGGGGCATATGTAATGAAACTGTTTATTCGGAACCGAATACGATAGTTGACAATATGCGTGAATAAATTATAAGTAGTAATGGGCGCAATCGAATGGTTTCAACAATAGAAACTTCACCTCTCGAGTGAACTTCGAATGATTTCATTTCGAAATCAGCCCTTAGGCTAATCCCTCGTTTTCTCAGGGACCATGAGTTCCCAGGTCTCTCTCATTGTCAAGTCGGCTCCGTACAATCGGCAATCGCCACAGATGCATTACAACTGGGATAACCTATTCGCTTACCCCGCCGCACGCACGGCTACCTACAAAGGAGTCGGCGATGGTAAAGCCATGCATAAGCAATTATTATTATGATATCTAATAAAACTGTCAAGGTGGTGGCAATTTTTATCCCTTATCTTTCCCTTTTCATTTACGTTGAGTTTAAGTTTAGTTTCACTATCAAACCAATCGTGCAACAAGTCTATTTCGAAAATTAAAATTAGTTGCCGTATTGGTAATAAAAAAATCTATAGTTTGGGAGTTTTTTATAAAATCAACGGATCCGTCCAATGTGAAATGTAAGCTGTGCAAGAAACGTTTTCTTTTTATTTCGTACAAAACCTTTTTATTTAGTCATATATACCGAACTTGGCATCTAATTTAAGAATTTGTTGTATTTAGAATCGTGTTACGTATCGTTTCAAACATTAAAACTTGAATAAGAATTATTTTTAATGTTCGTTGATGTCCAATGATTGAATAAAATTTAAATAAATCGAAATACGCGCTTTGATATCGCCAAACTAAGCACGGTGCAAGCAAAAATAACTCGTATGTCACGCTACAAAACGTGCGATAGGTTTGTAAGTAGGTAACCCAAATGTGGCGTTCTCGACTCCGACCGAAGCTGCAGTGTAATAATAATTCTGATTCCTGAAGCCTGGAAGCGAGGGGAAAGAAGATCAAATGAATGCGATGATGAGTGACGCGACGTAGTGAGTGCTGATTTCGATAAACAAACCATTCGAATGATTTCGCATAACCACTCGAAATACCTCGAGATAGCCATACAATCGAATGATCGATTATTTTTCATTCGAGAAGTTCCATCATTAATTATAAGCCATTTTCAAGTGTGGCACCAGAAATGCTACGAAGTGCTCAACTCACGTTGTTGCGAAGAATTAACAATACTTTGAACACCTCCTATAGCATGAAGGGTTCTCTTAATTATTTATTGTAACTGTTGTGTTACCAATATTTTAATTTATAATTACTGGGTGAATGAATTTACTTTACATTTTGTATTGCATTACTTTATCGTGGTTAATAAATTTTGTTGAATATTTTAAAATTAACTTAAGCTAGGTATTGGGAACCCCTATATCAATCAATGCAGAATAGAATTGGAAAAAAAATTAAGAAAAAGTTATCTCAAATTGCCTATATATAAACATTAATAGTGGTCATCCTGTATAAGATAAGGTCCCATATTTGAACAGCTATATTACGTTAGTAACATTATACCTTTGAAACCACTAACTGTTAATCAGAAAATTTGTAACATGAATAAAGACCCTTAAAGTTCACACAAAAATGTAAAAGTATGTTGTTACAGGCGGAAATGGCATTAACACGGAACGTAACATAATTAATGGTTTGCCGGCTAGCTCGGTGGTAAATTGGGCCGTAGGCGTGGTTCGAAATTTTACTTACTTAGGACGGCTTACTGTATTACCAAAAGTCGTCAATCAGGACGTCACACAATAGAGATAAAGTCTTTCTTTGATTGTTATTAAACCAAATTCGGGAATGTGCACCTGAGCACACGGCAGTAATTCAGTGAAACAGACAAATACTCACTTACCTGATCGCGCGCTAAACCTCAGATGCACGTTAGTGGTCGTCGGGAAACTCTAACTAAAAACCAAATCTTCGAAATAATCACATACCTTCAGATAATAATGAAGCGTGTCAGCAAATCAGCTGTTGGGGTCAGCGGCCTTCTTTAACCTATTTTATGTCACTCTAAATTCCCCAAAACATATAAATAAAGTACGCAAAGCAAACACTAAATAATCAATTTTGCTCAAAAGATAAATAAATACAAAATTAAATAACGCTGATAAAAATACTCTAAACTCGTTATCTAAATAAATGTTTTATCTATAAACAACTAAATGTAAATAGGTGAGTCAGATCAGGGAATTGGCGTCAGGTCGCTTTCATAACAAACAAATGACATTTAATAAACAAACTTAACTTCGCTATCCAACCATCTATTACATAAAATATCAGCAACAATAATGTACAATTTACGCCAGTTAACTTAACATATAATGGTGAAATTAAATATCCCACTTTATTCGGAATTAACTTGCAAGTTAAACCCTCTAGCCTTTAAAACAATTTTAAACTTTAGATCAATTACGGAAATCAATTTTGTTCCTTTATACATTAACAATCGTGAAATTTACATTACATACACTTGAACATTCATAAACCGTTAATTGCGCAAATAAAAACAGTTCATCAAAATAAACAAAAAAAAAAACGTTAATAGATTAAAACACTGAAAACCAAACAACTACGTTCATTTGCTTAGCCTTGTATAATTCGGTAAATCAATGACAGTTACAAAATAATCGCAAGCACAATAAGTATACAATCATAGATTACTTTCTGGGAATGTTCACTGAACTTCTTTCCCCGTATATAGGAAAAAGGACACCTGGATGAGGTCGGCACTTTCTCGGTAATGTTCTTGTTCGAAAGTCTTAATCGGCAGCAATAATGGTATATCCCGATGGAGCTTACGTAATTGGTTACTGACGTTATAAATTTATATCCATAAAATTGATAATGTAGAGTCCTGGAGACCTTTACTTTTGTACCTGATAGTTACATAATGCTATTATACTTTGGTATATTTATTTACACGCAATCTTCCTATTAAAAATAAAATATTTACAAAAGTTACTATATACAGTGAGACTTGGTCCCTTAAACTGACTGATAGCAGAAGCACAAAAGTGAGGGATCGGCACACACAGTACTTTACCACAAAAACTAGTGAAATCCGCCAAAGCGATCAAAACTACACAAATCAGGAAGCACTTGTAGAAAATACTTTCCTAATTTCGGAAACGATAAGAAGGTCTTGTAGACCACGATAACACCACATAAAGTTCCCCGACCTGGTGAACACTTCATTAAAAACCACACAAAGGCGAAAGGGGCGCTGCTCAAATTCTTTGTTTAATTCAAATAAATTTATCAACATTACCCGTCAGACAGACGCCTGCATGCTTTTAAAACTGCAACTATGCTTTATAAAAGTAATACTTTAATACTCAGTTTTAATCTTCTAAAACGTAATTTCACATTTCAACTAACGAAAATTTCTAATACTCAAAAATAAGGATAATAACTATTATTTATATAAAACTATTCTAACATTACTTTGATTGTAACACGAGTATCACTTAATAATTCAAAAATGTTTTGAAACATTCTTTATTTATCGGAGAAGAGGTTATATTCTATAAAGTTAGGCGTTCTTATAGTACTGAAGTGAAGGAAAATAACTACTGTCGGGGCAAAAAGGTTTGTAGACTGGTGTCTGAAGTTTAATTTAAAAAATCTGTAGTGTTTCCACTCAACATTATCGTATGCATATGCCATAAAAGTACTAGCGAATTTATATTTCATTCTACTTACTCTAAAACAAAGGTTAATAGTGTTTTAAGATGCACTTTCAAATATTAACGTGCGTCCAATGCCCTGCATTAAAAAAAGTCCAAACACATTTAATTAAAAATTATTATTAATTTTATTAAATACATAAATAAAAAGTTTACCTCGAGTAGGATTCGAACCTACGACCTGTACTTTGCTAGAGTACCGCGCTAACCAACTGCGCCACCAAGGTTCAAACCCCAATCGATGTAAATTTTGTCTTTATGTATGTAGAACTGATGTTAGTTCTAAATGTAATGAGATTACAGTCAAATTACTTATATTAATGGAATGTGAGCCTGCAATATCGCAAGGATTCACACATACCAAAGCAACTTGACTAATATTAAATTATTATAAGTTTTTTTTTTTTTTTTTTTTTTAATTTAATTTAAGTACGCCATTTCAAAGTATAAATGGATATTAAAAAAAAAATTAAAAACAATTTTAACAGAGAAAAGTAATTTCCTCGCCGGGGGTTAGAACTCCCATTCCTTGCATTATATTTACGTATATTATTAGCATAACTAAATACTTATCTTTTGTGTTTTTAGATCGTGTATTCTTCTATTCATATTTTATGTAAGTTTACGTTATCGTCCTCAATAAATACATTACCATTTACTTAGGACAGTAACTGTAATTGTTATCGAAACATTTAAATTTATATAATATATAAATAGAAAAATACACAATTTAAAAACCAAAAAGATAAGTAATTAAATTATATGCGGTGTTTTTCATGCGTGTAAAAGAAATTTAATTTACTGCGATACTGCCTTAAATGCCGTATGCCAAATTTCATCCCTCTAGCTCAAATTATGTGACCACTACCGTGTTTACACACGTACGCACGCACACACACAAAATGGATTTGGAGACGCTCAAAACGTGAAGATCCCTCAAAATCTCGAGGTCGAATTTTCCATGATCGCAATACCTTCCCTTTACTATACCTCGTATGACGAACAAAAATTACCATTTAACGGATTTAAATGAGGTGGGTATCACATTAAAGTCTGTTTAATTTTACATTGTTTAGTTATTAGAGCATTTTTTAAAACATGGTAAAAAACGCTCATTTTCGAGTTTGTCGCGCCACAGTCAAATTTACAACCACATAAAAACAAAACCATTTAATCAAATTGCATGTAACTTAGCATATTACATATTAAGCTCTCCTTAATACGTATACATTTTTTATTTTTGAAATTGGATTTTAGTAAACGTTCGAGAAAGTAGCGCATGGTATTCTCCGGAACGGAAAATCGCACAGCATTTAACTCAGCATTGCCTTCGGTGAGAATAATTTCAAAACCATAACTCCCTTCCTTTTTTTTTAACAATTTCTAATTGAATAAAGTTTTAACCGCTGTCACTCGGTCGGTGAGACATCGGGAGGTAATGGGTTCGATTCCCGTTACCGTCTACCTTGTATGCTGTTTTTCAGAGGATTTTCCTCATACAAATGTAGCAGCATAGTCACTGCGTATATATATGCACACCATGTGCGGCTACTTAGGCGAATGCTGGGGTAGTATTTTCCCTCTGAGAACCCTAACTCCGTTTCTTCTGATCCTATCCTGACCACACCCATCCTTAATCCCACCATGCACATATACGTAATGTATGTATGTGTGGTGAGAATCCATGATTGTGGCTGAAGGAGCTAGGAAAGCTCGAGCAGCCCCTCCGCCCCCTTGGGGAGGGAATGAAATACGTGACCTTTTCCTTTTCTTCTCGGTTGGCGAGAACTGGCATGTTTCTGTCGCGTACTGCATAGTTCGGTAGAATGCTACTCCATCGCTGGATTGCTGCAGGCGAAGGAATATCTATTTGATTTGATAATCTTCTCTACCAAAAAGTTGCTAATCATAATCCAGAAATTAAAAATAGGTATTTGTGTCTATGTTTTCCCTAAAAAAGGAATAGGAATAAATTAACTGAAGTAATTTTGCCACACGTTCCTCCTGTAGTAGTGCGGAGCGGAAGAACATGCTTACCAGCGGTGGGCAACAGCCACGATGCGTCTCTCTACAGTCGATGGTTAGTGGTTAAAATTCTAATCAATTACCCACAATTGTTTTTGAAGAACGTCATTATGGTTTTTAAATTAGTTTTATCGTGTAAGATTACACAATAAGACAAAAGCCAGATGGTCGTGCGACCTTCCTGTTCCTAGGATATAATGAGTCACGAAATCTACTGTAGAGTTGACAAAAATCAAATCTTGAAAATAAAATTTTACATACTTATTAAGAAAGGTTCGGTTTGTAATTTCAAATATTAAATTGCACCGTAACATAATTTTTATTTATTATTATACCGGGTATTTCACGATGAACGACGCGGACTGTAGCGCTTAGACGTCACTGATTTACAAAATTATTTCAATGCAATATGACATAGGATCATAATGCCCACATTTTAAAATTATTTCCATTTATACAGGGTGTACTAAAAAATAGTGGCACATCAACGTTATGTTTTTTTTTAATGGAATACCCTGTATATTTTTTTACATATTCGATTTGTACGAGTAAAATAAACCTAAGTTGCTGTTATACTGTGTACACCTAAACCTTACCCTTTTCGAAATATTTGAGATTTTTCAAAATTGTAAGGTAAATTTTATGATTTCATACCCCGTACTATCTTAAAATGATAAAATAACTATTGGTCAATATAATCTATACAAGGTGTTTAAAAAAGTTAATCCTGTATATTTTCCTATCCATTAGGGTGTCTAAAAAAGTTAATCCTTTTCATCCTTATTTAAATATAATTAACTTGCTTAGTTCAAATGCAACATCCTGTTTATTTTTCTTTCCATTAATGGAGAATTTGATTATCTTTCAAACTGTATTGGGATTTCCTATACCTAAAATCAATGGTTTTGCAGTTATTCCCATTTAACTGAAATATTTACAAGACACGTATTTTGAAAGAAAGGATGTATCCAGGAGGCAATGGCTGTTCTAGGATTGACTTTTGCAAACTGGCCTTGTCATTCTGTATTTAAATTGTAATTACTCTCTTTAACTGTGCTTGAAGTAATTACAAAAAGTCGAAAATGAAAATAGATTCCATCGAAGAGCTAGTCGATGTGATTTTGGTGATCAGCGAATACGAGAAAACTGTCTGTTAGCTACAAGAATTTACGCAACCATCCTAATAAAGCTGTTTTCGAAAGACTTCTATAGAGATTCAAAAACACCGGCAACGTAAGTTACGAAAAAGTGCAAAAAAGAAACCAGTTACAGAAATGAAGGAAACGAATTTTCAACATTTCAAGCCCTTATTGAAAATTCAAATACCAGTTTAGGTGAAATTCAAAACGAAACAGGAATAAGTAAAACTAGTGCTCATATAATACTAAAAAAGTATCGCTACCATCCCTATCATATTCAATTGCACCAACATTTAGAAGAAACCGATTACCCACGAAGAATCGAATTTTGTTTGTGGGCAATGGGAAAGTTTAGTAGTGATCAAAATTTGTTTGAGTACGTCTTATTTTCGGAGGAAGCGACATTCCACAATAATGGTTTGGTAAATTGGTATAATTTTGATTACTACAGCACCGAGAACCATAATCTGTATCGAACAATAGATAGGTAGCATAGGTGGTCTTTACATGTGTGGGGTGGAATTATTAACGATGATGTTATCGGGCCTTATTTTTCTGATACTCATTTAAATGCACAACAGTTTTCACAATTCCTTCAAGAATAACTATCGACATTATTAGAAGACGTCCCCTTGAATGTTATAGAGCGTATGTGGATTCAGTTGGATGGCGCTCCTGCGCACTTCGGTCGTAGTGTAAGAAATCATTTAAATGAACGATTCCCCGGTAGGTGTATTGGATGAGATGTCCCCCAAAACTGGCCCGCAAAATCCCCCAATTTGACGTGCTTTGACTTCGAAGAAACACTACGTTTGTGTGTGTGTCGTCGAAGATGAGAAACAATTTGAACATTTAATGAAGATAGCTCACGTATAGTTTATTTTCCTCCTGGATGTCCTTTCTTTTAGAATAGTTAATTCATGTAAATATTTCAATTAAATTGGAATAACTGCAAAACCATAGAGTTTAGGTATAGAAAAACCTAATACAGTTTGAAATATAATTAAATTCTACATTAAAGGAAAGAAAAATAAACAGGATGTTACATTTGAACTAAGCAAGTTAATTATATTTACATAAAGATGAAAAGGGTTAAGTTTTTTAAACACCCTATATAGATTTCCTCCAACCAGTCATATGGAATTTGATATCTCATTATGTTGACCAATAGTTACTTTATCATTGTACTATAATACGGGGTATCAATTGATAAAATTTACTTTACAATTTTGAAAAGGGTAAGGTTTACGTATACACAGTATAACAGCAACTTAAGTTTATTTTACTCGTACAATTCGAATATTCAAAAATATACAGGGTGTATTCCATTAAAAAAACATAACTTTGATGCGCCACTATTTTTGGTACACCCTGTATAAATGGAAATAATTTTGAAATGTGGGAATTATTATCCTATATCATATTGCATTGCAAGAATTTTGAAAATCGGTGACGTCTAAGTGCTACAGTCCGTGTCGTTCGTCGTGGATTACCCGGTATACTGGCTGCCATAAATAAAGTAAACGCTGATATATTTTAATGAAATTTTCAGAAAACGTGTATTTTATTCCTATTAATAAACCATGGCAATTTCAGCAAGATAAAAATGTTGTTAGCACTAATAATGCATCGACCCTCCTCTGTTTCTCACACATTCAGCTAGCCGATAAGGAATAGTTAAAATGAGTGAATCTTTGCTAACCTGAGGTATAGTATCCCACACTTCTAAAATCCCTTGTTGAAGGGCATCTACGTTGTTTGGGAGTGGCTGTAGATCATTTATTCTCCATCCTACCATGTCCTGCAAATGTTCGATTGATAACAAATCTGCTGAACGAGAAGGCCATGGAAGCAGATCAACATTATCAGTATTTAGAAACTCTATAGAAAAATTGGATCTTCTATTTCTTGCAGATATGGCAGTAATACTGTTTCAAGAGCGTTGTTAATGTACTGATTTGCATGTAATGTTCACTCAATAACTACTAGAGGAGATCTGTGTTCATGGCAGATAGCCCCCCTCACCATCACACCTTTAGTGAGAGCAGTATGTTGTACAGAAATCTGCAAATTGCATCTTTCTCCAGGACGTCTTCTAACCAATCTACGACCATCATGAGCCCATAAACAAGATAGAGATTCGTCATTAAAGATGACTTGATCCCATTGCACATTACAATGCAACCTCTCGTTACACCATTGCCGCCGTGCAGCAAGATAGAGTGGAGTTAGAGGTAAACAAAGAATGGTCGGTATGATCTGAGCCCAAAAGATCGAATTCTTCGATACGTCGATGGTAAGGAGATTTGATGATCAGTTAATCCTCTTCATTTATCACCAATTTCACTTCACGATCCCAAAGAGATACACGCCGAAGAGCACGATCTTTACGATCAGTCACGGTAAGCAAACGTAGTCGTTTCTCATTATCTTCTGACCAGCTTCGCCAACATAAGGAAATTGTGGCGACACTGCATCCCACGCGAGCGGCAACATAACGAATTGATAAACCGGCTTCTCGCAGACCGATTATTTTGCTACGTTCAAAATCAGTTAACTGATAAAAATTTGCACGATGTCGTACAGGAGGCATTATTTCAACTTTAATATGTTTACTTATTAAGCTTACAAATATGCTTAACATTGACACTTAAGTAACTAATGCTAAATGAAAAGTTTTTGTTTCATTGTCGATGATTGCTTGATTAATCTGTATCGTATCTTGCTGAAATTTTCATCGTTTCTTAATAGGAATAAAAAACCGCTGCCAAATTATCTGCCATAAAGCTTTCTCATATATGTAAATAAATAACCCCAAAGCAACAATACCTGAATTTGAGTCATATCCGTTTTTAAACACGGTAATTCCGCATTATTGTTCCGCCATTTTGAATTTTTTAATTTTGACAAATGATTTATTCTTAGAGACCTTAAAAACCCCTAATACCTAACTTTCAAAAAAAATGTGCACCCTAAAAACCGTGCGCCAATGGCAATTTTTGAAATTTTTTTATTTAGATAATTAAGAATTAACAAAGTTGCAAAATTGATCATTAGCGCACAATACATGAATTTGTCACATCGGATTTTAAACATGATAATCCCCCATTTTTGATCCGCCATTTTGAATTTTTTAATTTTGACAAATGATTTATACTTAGCCATCTTAAAAACCCCCAATACCGGACTTAAAAAAAAATCGGTTGATGAATTAAAAAAATGCACAATTTTGACCCCAAAAACGGCGCGCCACTGGTTATTATATATTTTTTTTATTTTGAAATTATATGAAAAAGGATTAGTTTGTTTTTTTAATTATGTAACTTTTTAAAATTTGAAGCAATGAATTTTTTTCATTTTCTAATTCCCTAAATATGCCCCGCCACTGGTTGGATTTTGCTCATTAACGAACTTGACCTAGATTGTATGGCAAGAATTTTTGTACCTAATTTCATATAGATAGGTACTGTCTTTACCAGTTAGCCATTGTGGTTATATGTGACGTCGTATTTCAGGTCTTCTGTTGAATGCATGGAATCTATAACAAAATATTCAGTTTTCACTGAAGTTAAGCTTCCTTTAGAATGTGGGTTGAATTGTGTGAGCACAGTTTATTTATATGTATATTATGTTATTTGCAGAAAATTCCGTAAGAGACGGAAATATGTGCGTACTAACGTGATTTGAAGAGTACAACAGGGTGCAAATGCAGAAACGTCAGTAAAACATGGATTGACAACCGAACTAAACTTCATTTGTACAAATGCTAAAAACTTTAGGTTATTACGTTTTTGATTTAACGTTTTAAAGTAATACTGTTTAAATAGGTGAAGCGTAATTAGGCAATTGTATAATTATTAAACTAACTTAATTAAATTACATGCAATCAAATTTTCCATTTCATTTAAAATTATGTTTTATTACGATCTAGTGTTTGAAGGTTGTTGTTCCATGCGCACTCTATCGGTATATTTTAGTATTTTTTGTACCGGAAATCGGTTACGGAAACATATTTCTTAACTATTCATTAAAAGTTATTCTTGTTTGTTAGCTTAAGTAAGTAAATGCAACAAAAGTGCAAATGCTAATAGATAGCTTAAAATGGGAAACATGTATTATTTAAAATATCAGTCACAGTAACGATGAAGATTTTTTTTGACACCTCACCAAAAATTGGTATACTGAAAATTGCAACATCCAGTAACCACGCTAACAGTGATAATCAATCATAATTAAATATTACATTATTATAAAATTTTGTTTACTTACCGACACTTATGGTCACTTAGTAAAACTGTTCTTTTTTTGTCATGAACGTAGAAAAAGTTTTATATGCAACTCATGCTGTAAGCGTTCATTGCCTCGTTTATTCAGGCCTCGTTGGACACATGCACATCACGTGCAATAATCACTCATTTTAAGCGCTTGTTACATAAACAACTATTTTAACAGTCAGTGCGTATTATTTAAATTTCCCAAATGTAATTTGTTGATATATAAATCAGAAATTGTAGGTTTATTCTAGAATCACATTAATTGTTGCCTTCGAAAAATTTACTAACCCGTAGACTATGTTGTAATGAAATTATCATCGACCATGCTATATAAATTTGGTGTAAGTTTCTGTAACGTATATATCTTTTTAATGCTGCAATGCATTTTGTTAGTAACTTAATAATGATTTTACGTTTATAAATAAAAGAGACCCTATTAAATTCAATAATTTATTCCACGATAAATGTAATTTGCACAAAGTATTTACAACGAAAAGTTATTACTGTGAAAAACGATCTTTACAACGTAAAAAAGTTATCATACTAAAAAAGCATAATTTCAATTATGTGTAGTAATTATTACAGATTATAATACCTAATTACAATATTCCCTGTAAACCATTTCAAACAAAAGCCTGCGTAAAGCCGCTAACAAGTTAAGAGGGTAAAGTGTAATGACTTACGAAAATTTGTGCGGATTAGAAAGCAATTGACGAAACTTCAATCTAAAACTTAAATAATTTAATGATAATTAGTTTTTCTTACATCGAATACGGTTTCGTTACAATAATATTGTTATAAAAACTTTGCGGGTAATTAAAACAAAAACTGGGCATTATCACCTTTTCTGTTATAAATTCTTTCAATGAATTAATCCAATTAAGCTATTAAATACGTTTGATTAACTTATAATTATAATTTAACGAGTTTAAATGTAGATATTCTTAGCCATTTCCGCTGTGGATCACACAAATTAAATTGAATATTAAGAAGCAAATCAGATTACTTAGTAATCGACTGGAAAAAGATATTCTTTAAATTTTAATGGGGATTTATTACATTTTCAACTTCTTGAGAATCCAATATTACTTTTACATAATTCAATTTTTAACTTAACAAAACCTTAAAGAAAAATTTCCGGTTTTCTTTTAATTTTTGTCTTTATTTTAATCAACGTCGATGTTAGTCAGACCCGAACCCTTAATAACCAATTTCCAGTTAAGCTCCGGTAATTAAACGCTAATATTTTGCTCTAAAGTCTGGGTTAATCTCCTTGTAGAGAGGATGCGTCTTTAAATCCGCAATCGTCCCCAGAGACTAAAAAAACAAGGGCTTCATCCATTTCCATTCGAAAGCACTGTAACGTAATACCAACCAATATGTTTACATCACCTCGTTTCCCATAAAACAATTCCTAACGAGCTTCTAGGCATTACGTAAGAACTTTTACTTAAAAAAAAGGGTCATTTTATAATTTAATACGTGGGGGTTCATATATAAAAATATCTGGTTATGAAACCTCATTGTTATGAAAGAACAGCAAGTCGGTGAAATGGCCGACATTATTTTTATATTTTGACTCCCCTGTTTTTGTTCCCTTGATCCTTAATTCGGTTTCCACCCCTGCTACGGGCGGCCACCCACTTATTGCTATTCCATCTATGACTGCGGGCGTCGCACATCGGAGCTGATCGATAACTCTCCCTATTCTAAACGAGATTTCAACCTAAGCCCTATTTCGCGATATTCAGACAAGTCCCCGTTCTCTCGCTGAAATATCATTCTGGTAATCTGATTGAAGTTATGCCATGTTTGACAGACGAAATATCAAAAGAGATTGAAAATTTTTGCATATTATCTATTTCGTATTCTCAGAGAAATATTACGTTTTTCCTTTATCTGCACCAAAAAGTTACTACCTTAATTTAGACATTGAAATACCATTGGGAACATACATATTTTAGCGTTTCTTTAATACATAAATAAAGTAAATTGTCATTGACATAAATTTTTTTAATAAAAAAATCTTCGCTTTACAATATAAAATAATGGATTTCTAAATGTATTCTTGTGTTTGATTAATTTGATCAGTAACGCGAGTTGTGATCATTTAGATTAGTGTCTGCTGTTTTGCACATTTAAATTTATGAATAATAAATTTTATAACAGAGAAAGGCATTAATTTCAGTTAATTATATAAAATTGATTCGTAAAATGTGGTTTTTACCTAATTTTGCGTTCTATTTAAACATTGCAACATTTTGGTTTGAAAGAGCAATAATGTTATATACTTTGATTAACCTTCTAAGGCATATAAACCTTCAGCATCCCTTCATAAATTTCAAACTTTAAAACATCTTCTAGCATTAGAGTAATGTATAGCGGTATTTCACTACAAGAATATATTAAACTTAATTTAATTTATGCCAGAATAACCTATTTATATTGTCTACTTTTAGATGCAAGTTACTACGTGTTATTCTCTTCCATACGAATTTACAAAATGGACAGTTCAATTTGTAAACGCTAAATTTCTTGATACAGCATTATATCTTTCCGTGTAAATGGAATGTGCATGCGGTTAAACTTTGGTTCGGTTGTCAATCCATGTTTTACTGACGTTTCTGCATTTGTACCCTTCAAATCACGTTAGTACGCAGGCGTAGCGTGCAATAAATTTTTATTGCACTAGTGCACTAAACAATAACTTTTTTAATGAACGTGCGCATTACTCCAAGAGTGTTCAGCAGTCGTCGCAGTACCAGTGGTATCAGAACCACTTCTCACCATTTTTTTCTTAATATTTTTTAAATTTTTCTTAGAATTGATGAATAGTGTCTTTGGTAAAAATGTTGTGATTCGAGTTTATGATACAACCATGTAGTAGTTTTCTCGGCTAAAAAGAAATAACTATAAGGTGTCACATGTTTGGTGCGACATGGCGACATAAAAACGTAAAGTAATACGTTAAATGTTTTACTTCTTTAGTTACATACATATACATGCACATTACACGCATCATTAAACTGAAAGCGTTAATTTATATAAATGCATATTTACCAGAGTTATTAAAAAAAAAAGGTTTTAATGTGACTACAATCATGTATGTGAAATTGGGTAATAATTACAATTAACGTCTTCCTGTCGCTTATAGACGTCTTTATCTATCGTAATTGGTTTTCTATTATATGCGAGTACCGGGTGGCCAACTAAGAACGGCCGTCGGCCATATCTCATGAATGGATTATAGCACAGGTTCGGGAAAAAAATTTTTATGACAAAAGTGGCCTCGAGAAACGCCTGGAAATTATTTTCAGAATTGTAGGTCCACCACTAGAGGGCTTACTTGATAGTCAAAATTTTAGAAAGCAAATTTTTTCAAAATTTACTCAATTAAGGGGCATATTAAATATTATAATCAGATTCCTCGATAAATTCTGCATATTTTTTATTTGACAAGTTTTAGTCTATCTCTTCAAATAAGAGGTGGGGAGAGTGGGAACCTTGTTACGAAAAAACGCCTTTAATTCAGGTTCTGCTAGACCGATTTTAATAAACTTGCTGTTGTTTGAAAGAGCTTTTGTTAAACAATAGAAAATTTGTAAATTTGAAGCAATCTGATTAATAACATAAATGCTAGAGGGCGCTGTTTAATATTTTTTTAATATTGTGTTTCTCTTTACAATTTTAAATGGAAGCATAAAAATTTAAGTAGGTCTTTAAAAAGTAGACTAAATTAGTAATAAAACAGTGAAAACTGTAAGTCGATAACTTTTTCCTATCCTGAGATATCGAAAGATACAGGTAAATGGCGGGAATTGTTCTTCCAACGTCTAGTAGGCTAGTTCGCGTTAACGGAGATTATTAAATTTAGCTTGGATGAAAAGATCTTACATTGGTCTGCAGTAATTTAAACTGTTATGATACTAATGTTATGGTTGCCCGCTAGATTACCTAAATGTAATGCTGTCGCTACTAACAATGAGAACAAATTATAAAATAATAATGTGATAAATCTAACATTTTTTTAATTATATAAGAATGTTATATTTGTTTTCAAGCGATGTGTTAGCAAATCAAAAGCATAAAATATCAATAAAAACCGATATTTGCCCAGCAACAACAAATACAGTTTAAAATGTGAATTACGATTTACTGATGACAACCAAATTAGTAAAGAGGGCCATGTAAGATATAAAATAAATTCCCTGTTGAAAACAAGCAAGCTTTGATTTTCACGCATATGTAAAAGTTATTCATCGTGTTGCATTTAATAGACTTTCTTTATCTTTTCGTACCAAAATGTTTCTTACAAATGAAGAAGCATTTGATATGTTGGCAGTTTATTTTGAATGTATGAGAAATGCAACCGTTGCTGCTAGAGTGTATGCACAGCAATACCCAAACAGACAGCATCACAGCAGAAGAATTTTTCTCCGACTCGCACACCGTGTGCGTACTACTGGAAATGTGAATCTTCCTGTGTACCGAAGACAACGCAGAGGTAGAACAGAGGAAAATGTTATTGATGTTTTAGCTTATGTAAATGTTAACCCTCATTCAAGCACCAGAGCTATAGCTAGAGACTTGGGTATATGTCGAACCACCATCCAAAATATTTTAAGAGAACACAGGTGACTACTTATTTATTAATGCATGTTTTATTCGGTATTATAATGATAAAGATGTTTTAATTTTTTTCGTTTGTCGTTATGTTTCTCATTTTTATCATACCGAAAATGTCATTATATCAAAGTTAACTTGTGACAACATGACTAATGTATTTGCCGCCATTTTATGTCCAGTTTCAATAAAACACCAAATTATTTAATGAAATTATCTTATGCTACGTGAATAGATTTTAACTAACAACATGATAATTAAGTGAGGCAAAGTAAAGTAAAAAGGTACCAATCATAAAAAAATAATAAGAGGCCGGGCGAAAAAAATTCGTAATAACATTACGAGAGTTAATGCATTTAAAGTCCATTTTCGTTTATTAACAATAAAGGACTTCAATGTGTCTTATTGATCTGATTACTTTATAATACATACTATTTTAGATTGCACCCATATCACATGGTCCTACACCATAGCTTGAATGCTCAAGATTTCGATACCAGGTTGGATTTTTGCAACTGGCTCTCAAATATGATACACGACGATCCTGAAATACTTTCACGAATTATGTGGACAGATGAGGCTATTTTTCATAGTGATGGTAGTGTAAACCGGGTGCCCGGTACATTATTCTAGAGATGTTCGGAATTTCTTAGATCAATCATACCCTGAAAGGTGGATAGGACGTGGAAGTTTATTTATTTGGCAACCAAGGTCTCCAGACATAACTTGTTTAGATGTTTGTTTGTGGGGGCGAATGAAAGATCTCGTTTGTGCCACAAGAGCTGACATGATTGAAGAAATACGACAGACAATACGAAGTATTTCAAGGGCAGAAATTGAAACTGCTGTTCTATCCACCCGTCAGCGATTGATTTCATGCATTAAAAATGATGGACGACACTAATTACGTAGTTATTTATTTAAGGTTTTAATTGTTAGATTTATCACATTATTATTTTATAATTTGTTCTCATTGTTAGTAGCGACAGCATTACATTTAGGTAATCTAGCGGCAACCATAACATTAGTATGATAACAGTTTAAATTACTACAGACCAATGTAAGACCTTTTCATCCAGGCTAAATTTAATAATTTCCGTTAACGCGAACTAGCCTACTAGACGTTGGAAGGACAATTCCCCCCATTTACCTGTTTCTTACGATATCTCAGGATAGCAAAAAGTTATCGACTTGCAGTTTTCACTGTTTTATTACTAATTTAGTCTACTTTTTAAAGAACTACTTCAGTTTTTATGCTTCCATTTAAAATTGTAAAGAGAAAACACAATATTAAAAAAATATTAAACAGCCACCTCTAGCATTTATGTTATTAATCAGATTGCTTCAAATTTACAAATTTTCTATTGTCTAACAAAAGCTCTTTCAAACAACATCAAATTTATTAAAATCGGTCAAGCAGAACCTGAATTAAAGGCGTTTCTCGTAACAAGGTTCCCACTCTTCCCACCCCTTATTTGAAGAGATAGACTAAAACTTGTCAAATAAAAAATATGCAGAATTTGTCGAGGAATCTGATTATAATATTTAATATGCCCCTTAATTGAGTAAATTTTGGAAAATTTTGCTTTTTAAAATTTTAGCTGTCAAATAAGCCCTGTAGCGGTGGACCTACAATTCTGAAAATAATTTCCGGGCGTTTCTCAAGGCCACTTTTGTTATAAATTTTTTTTTCCCGAACCTGTGCTATAATCCATTCATGAGATATGGCCGACGGCCATTCTTAGTTGGCCTCCCGGTACATATATAGAATTTCCATGGGCCGCTAGGGAAATTAATTAGAGTAATTACAAAATTAGTCTTTTATTGAAACTTATAATTCCTAATAAGTGCTAGATGAAACGAACTCTGATTCAGTGACGTACATACTTTTACGCCTTCAATTTTTCCGAAAATGTCCGAAAATTTTTTAAACGAACGTATTGCAAAGAGCTGATATTTAACATGTACGAGTATTATTGCCGAGAGAGAGAAACAATTTCGGAACGTTGCTTAATGTTGAGAGCAAGAAAAGAAATTTCTATTTGCGAAAATGTACAAAAGACCTCGTCAGAAGTTGAAAGCAGTATGAGATATAATTTATTCGACGTATGCTGAGAAGGAAATAGTTGCATTAGGATCACTTAGAAAAACACTAGAAGAAAAGTAGTTGCTAGTATCCCATCGACCTACAATTAGTAAAATATTGAATAATATTGGTTTCATATTCAAAAAAGTAGGTAATTAGCGAGCGCTCTTCGAAAAAGCGTCGACTGCATCCGCAAGGATACAATTTTTTTTAAAATTGTGCATAATATGTCCTCGTTCCCATTTTTACTAGTTGTATTCACAATACAAGGTTGTTGAAAAATCAGTTAATACTAAACCTACAGGAACCATCTTTGATTGATATGCTTATAATTCGCGTGTAATAGAAAATAAGGGCAAAAATAAGAGCATAAATATTATAATGTCGTTATAGAACTACCCATAATGCATTGAATAATGGAAATTCAGTCACCTGAATTTCTTTTGCGGATTGTGAATAATTTTATACTTATCTTAGATTAACAACTTCCTTGTCTTGTTTTTCATTAAGTAGTTATGTTAATTTCACTTAATGTTAGTTGTTCCTATTTGAAAATGTTGTGAACATACTTATTCTTTATCGACGTTCTTAATCAATTTATTAATTTATGTATAAGGCCACATACGTACAAGAAAAAAATAAAACGATTAGACTTTCTAATATTTTATTAGTGTTCAGGTTACTAAATCAGAACACAGTTACTGTAGCGCTTATTAGGAATTAGATACACTTACTAATTATATTAAAATTAAATTATTGAAATCACATTAAATTCTATCCCTATTAATCACATTTACAGTTTGATAATGTATTTTCCCATAATTAAGAAACTAACGAATTATTACAAACAAATGGAGAATCACTATTACCCGTTCCAAAATATAAGTTCACAATGAGTAACAGACTTCGTAATTACTCTAAATTAAATAAAAAAATACTGAAAAGGTCATGTTTTCATACACGCGGTCAGAAAAACTATATACGCACTTACTGTCTAACCACAAATGTCATATGAACTAACGACATAGCTATAAAACCCCACGGGCAGTGTTAATGTAAATGATAACCCGTTTTATTTGCAACAAACTCGTGTATTGATATAAGAAGTGAAACTTTTACTATTTGAGATCTTAAATAACGCTTTTCGGAAGAATGGTTTAAATTATTTATAAATTTATTTAATTCTTTAGTTACGTTATTAATATTTGCCATTTTGATGTTACCTTGTCAATATTAGTCACTTTGATATTACGCCTGACGAAGGACAGAGTATCAATCTGAAAGCGTGCGAATAAATAGGTATATAAATAATTTACACCATTTTTTCTAAAATAAAGCGTTATATATATATATATATATATATATATATATATATATATATATATATATATATATATATTGTGTTGATAATTTTGGAAGAAATCCGGCACTAGTAATCTCTCCTATATTCAATATAAACCAATTAATTTTCCATATAAATTCGATTCCAATAACACTGCAAGGTCTAGACTTTATCCCAGCTATTGTTTTAAATAAATCTAAATCTAAGTTTATTTCTTTCATCATGGAAGTTAGCAAACCTATTCCACAAAAGGGCACAAGAGAGATCCCTCTAATTACCGACCAATTTGTTACGTGCTTAATTGGAAAACGTTTCTTTTTGATAACGTGCGTCATTTTGTCAAATTTACTTACTAAAAATAGCAATTTACTCTTCGGTTGAATGCTACCAATTCACTATTCCGCAAATTTTTACGCATCTCTAATTGCATTTAAATTAACGTGTGTAACTTTCGTACACATCTTTTACTTAGTTCAAATATAAGTCAAATTTAATACCTTCAGCGACATCTCTGAGATTTCGGATCATTTAATATAAAGCAGTTAAATAGAAACCTGGGATCTTTTAAGGTCAAATAATACAAATACATATAATAAATAAATATTTTCTACAAATGTTAACTTTGGCAACAATTATTTAAATAAAAATTTTCTCAAGTTTGTAAAATTGATTTTTAAGGTGTTGGCCAATTTTTCCTTCTTCCTTTTAAGAACGCCATTGATGGTGGATGTTGAGCTTCTAGAGAATTTTTTGTTTCTGGTTCTGGATGTTGAAGCATCATTTTTTTGGGAAATTCTCACTCAAAGTAATACTTAGTTAAGGACAAGTATTGTAAGTATGGTAATTAAAATTGTTTTCAGGCTTTCGAATATAAAAGCATTCAATACTAATTCTTCACATATAAAGACACTTCAACCGAAATTACGTTGAATTTTCACTATCAGCTCGTTTGTCACCTGTAAGAGGTATGAACGGTCATAATTACTTAAACATCGTACTTATATTTACCTTCTTTTAGCATCTCCGTACTACCTGCTGTTAGCATCTACGTACTACCTGCTTTTAGCATCTCCGTACTACCTGCTTTTTGTATCTCCGTACTACTTTCTTTTAGTATCTCTGTACTACCAACATTTCTAACGTCGTTCCTTCTTAAGCTTTCTGCTCACATTTTACTGTTACGTTACATCCAAAATACATGGTTACCGCTGGAAGGCGTAAGAGCCTTACTGACATCCATGACCACATACGTGAAAGCTGCTAGATCATCGGAATGGTACCCGAAATTTGCAAGATCAAATAAGTAATAGTTTCAACAATAAAGGTCAGATATTTTTTTCTTTCTTTATCACCTGGTTACACGATTGTGTTTCCAAATTTCAATTATACTTAGGAGGTTCTTAGTGAATTTCTACAACGAAAATAAATGGACTGATATTATTACTTTTGTAATCAAATAATAGAAAATTACCTCTTATTTAAATGTATATATTTATGGTACTTACAGCAATTCACTTTCACAAAATTATATATATATATATATATATATATATATATATATATATATATATATATATTCACTAATTCAGCTTTGAATATTTTTGTACTCAATCATAATTAAAACTTTAATCGAATCATTAAAATAGATAGACCATACCTAAACAGTTTTAGCTTCCATCTTGACTAATTAATTCTAGCTTCTGTGGTTACATAATCTCATAATCTTTATGTGTTATGTACATTACTTTTCTTGTGTACAAGGTTGTTCTGGCCAATTTACTTCCTATAAATTTCCTGACTACTTTGTTTATTATTGTAGTTATTTACTGTGGACCGAACAAGCTTTTCTATTTACTATATACAGTGTGAAGCGTGAGGCAAGCACGTTACTTAATTAAATTCTTTAGTATTTTTTTTCTTACTAAGCATCCCGATGGGATTATATGTTAAATTAGTCAATTCCGAATACGAATAGTAAGATCTTACAACGGCCCGAAGGGAGCATATAATAATTTTATTTTTATTTTTATTTTAATTGAAATTTAAATTATAATTGTCGTGGGCACAAACTGAGGCTCACTGCTTGCCATCGAGATCACTCATTCTTTTTATGCCATATGATGGTTAGACACGTGGCAAATTGTTAGCACTTCCACTTTGTCTAAAGTTATGGTAGAATGCTTAT
>JARFJB010002176.1:3342500-3400000 GCA_036346205.1 Vesta saturnalis | reverse complement strand
GCTGCGTTTTCTGGATGAGAGTTGGCCGGTCTGGCGACTCCTAGTCTCTAATCTTTGAACGCCATGTGAGATTTTGGTGCTAAATGGGAAATCTTACCGCCCAAATTTCAGAAGCATTGCGGTAGTTTTTTCTACATTCTCCGAGAATGAACAACATGTCAACTTGGCAGTTGAATTCATTCATTTTAAGGATACGTAGTTAAAATCTCAACTAAGATTATTAAATACGAACAGTGATAATTAACAAACGAACAGAACTAACACTAACTAACAATAAACGAACACAATGAACACTAATTTTAACAAGTCGCTTAAACTAAATCATCGCTGCAGTACATAGCTTCAAAAAAATCATGAACTTTCTAAGAAAATAGTTATTAACTACATAATCTAACCAAAATACCGTATCTTTTACCCAGTTGACATGTTAATTTCGGAGGATGTAGAAGAAACAACGACAATGCTTCTGAACAAAATGGTCGTCATTTCGAAAATCTATGTATTATAATAAAATAATGTATCTAATATCAGTTTTTCTTTAGTTGATTTTGTTTTCAATTTTGTTGAATTTAGCGTAGTGACATTGACATTGGCATTAAATTATTCATTGATTATAACGTAGTTTTTCTGGAGATTACGAAACTGGAAAGAAAACTGCACCTTTCCATTTAACATTTAAAAGTTACCCCCACCCATAAACAGTGGAAAGGGTTAAAACATTACTTACTCTGTCAAAAGTGTCCCCAACGACCAATTGTATCTCTAGAAATTTCATTTATTTTCAATCGGCCGTTTCTCAATATCGCTTTGTAACACTTTAAAAGGACCACCCTGTTATATATATATATATATATATATATATATATATATATATATATGTCTGCAATGTAGAATGTAGAAAAATTTATTTACATCACAAATTTCAATAGTTTATATCATGTAGACAGCCATCTCTTAATACCACCAATATCGCTTGACCAAGGTCTACGTAAATTGGCACGAGAATCGACAGTGTTATAACAAAGCATTTCAATAAATATTATTTGCCGTTGTAGAACGATTAAAATTTATGTATCACGTCCCTAAGTTCCTGCACAAAATACGTATATAGAATGTAATACAATATTCTTCTAAAGAAAAGTAAGACAATACTAATCAACATAATATGATAATGCACAGTATAGTGCAATAATATAACGGGTGGTCCAACAAGATTGCAACATTTGATTGCTTAATAAAAAATATATATATTTTGAAGAATTGTAAAAATTTTTATTTCAACTTATGCTATATAGGTCCCGATTAAGTATGCAACAAAATATACATTTCCGAGAACAATTTCGCAGTTTTGCTGATCAATTTCCCCAATGACGCGTCGAATTCCACCTTTAAGCTTATTTATTGTCGTCAGATGATCGGAATATGCGCGAGACTACACTAAAGAACATAACCAAAAGGCGCATGGCGTGAGATAACACGATCTAGATGGTCAATTCTGGTTGCCATTGCGTGTACGGTACGGAAATCTTTCTTGCAACGACTGGATTGTTTCTTGTACAGTGTGACAGGTTGCTCCGTCCTGCTGGAACCACATGTTGTCCAGATCCATACCGAGCAATTCAGGCCACAGAAACTCTCTTATCATGTTTCGATAACGGACACCATTCGCAGTAACTGAATTGCCGGCTTCGTTCTCAAACAAATATGGCCTAATCAATGCTCCAGCCGAAAATCCACACCAAATAGTGACTTTTTGTTGGTGCATTTTTTTTTCTCATGAATTAGTCGAGGATTCTCAGCAGCCCAGATGTGACAGTTCTGTGTGTTCACATACCCGTCTAAGTGGAAGTGCACTTCATCGATAAGCATGATTTTCTTCCAAAAATCAACGTCCACTTCTTGGTTTTGCAATATCCAGTTGACGAATACATGACGCTGCGCATGACCTGCTGGCTTAATTTCTTGAGTTAGCTGGATCTTATAAGGATGAAAATGAAGATCTTTTTGCAAAATTCGAAGTAAAGTGGTTTTTTAAATTCCCAACTTTTGTGAACGCCGGCGAGTTGATGCTTTTGGATTCTCGCCAACACTTTCAGTCACAGTGGCAATATTTTCGATAGATCGTCCTGATCAACGACGAATCGGTGTTTTTTATTAACAATTGAACCAGTTTTCTCAAATTTGTTGATGACTCGCTGAAGTGTTAAACGATTTGGTGCGTTGGTTTTCTCGACCGAAAATTGTGCGTAATCTGCGAACTGTTTCCGCAAAACTTTTCCCACATTTGAAGTAAGTTTTCACAATTAAAAAGCGTTGTTGAATTTTGTAGTGCTCCATTTTTAGTAATCGGGATGTGTCTGTTTGACATTTAAGGTAATTTGAGTGCAACATACTAGATTTTAAAAAAATGCCGAGAAATTTAAACTAGTTAAATAAAAATAGAGAAAGTTTAAAAACTTAGTTTGTTCATATATGAAACTTAACTCAAAAAAATTTTAATTAAACAAGCTTGTGAAGTAGATGAATTTGCGGCTTGACATTTATAAAATAAAAGCAGTGGGTATTTCAGATTCTCTATTTAATAAATTATCAAAATCTCTTAACCACTTAAAGGAGGAAAACATTAAGTATGTAACATTACTTACATTACCAAAGATACCTGGTGCATTGAAAGCTCTATGGAAGATCTTTTAACCAAAACTACACTTCTTCCAAATTTGAGGTATATGTAACAATGCAATTTTTTATTTATTAAAAATTATTATTAAATATAAGAATGGTTCAAATCAGGCACGGAGATACATAGACCTGATTTCGATGTAACTATTAATCAGTTCAATTGGTTATAATAACCAAATTACGTCAGAGCGATTGATGTGCATCGTAGAGTGATTGCATAAGGTGATCGACGCTTCAAGGCGAAATAGCTCAAGAATTTTAGATTTCAGTTCTACAAATCAGTCATATAGGTAGATTCTCAAACATCTTTCAGCGGATAAGTGCCAGCTTCATGTTGGACGCACTTGATCCTTTTTGAAACTATGTAAAGAAGACCACTATCATACGGGATGATAACATCGTTCTCTACTATGATCCTCTGCCTAAAAGGGAATCACCAGGGTGGAGACGAAAAGTTTAGGGCCTGTAGCTGATCGCTGTAATCTTTTGCAATTATAAGGGCGTTCTTTTTATCAAATTTAACGAACGCAGTACCATAGTCAATATCACAAACTATACAGTACTCCTAAACAAATAGCGGCAAAATATTCGGTAGAAAAGGCCTGAGAAGTGCGTTTGCTGTACGACAATGCAGCCGTTAAATTCATTATTGCGGTTGTGATAAGTCGATTACCTTCCGTACAATAACGATATCCTCCCCCCGTGAGAATATCTGTTTGGAAATTTCAAAAAAAGGGAATCGAGAGCGTCAATGATGACCAAGAAATCGAGGCTGTAGTTTGGTCACACTTTGAAGGCGAGCGGAAGTAATACTTTCATAGGTACTAAATGGTTGCTAAAACGACATAAAAAATATTCAATGTGAGTTTATACCATTTCTTTTCATAATCAGGCCGGAAATATTTGGCATTACTCTAGTAATCGTACATGGCCAAATTTATTTACAAACCTTTCCAATTAATTAAGGAAAGTGTAAGATATGATAAAAGATTAGGTTTCCATTAAAGTTTAACGAAATAAGCAGGAAATAATTAACTTACTACAGTAAAACGGGGCTACTTGTTCACCACGGGGTAACTTGCACATCAAGCGCATCGATCGATTTTTTTTAAATGTTGGTTTATCTTTTTCGTGTTCTGAAGCCGGCTTTCTATTGTTACAGGTAAATAGAACCTAAAAAATGGTTCGCACCTACCAAAGAACCCCGGGAACAAGAACTTACCGGAATTATTAAGAGAGGGCCATGCACGAAGCGATAGAAACAGTAAATAAGAGCATGCCGAAAAAACAAGCAGTTCAAGCTTTGGAAGTAGAACGCACTACGTTGGGTAGAAAAATTGACGGTGCACACCTGAAACCAATTGATGGTGCAAAAGGTATTAGGTGACCAAGAAAAGGCTCTCATTTCAAAGACATTGGGTGTTGCTGCAATTTGGGGGTTTCCTCTCACAAAGGTGGATGTTCGTGAAGTAATCAAAAAATTATTAGACAAAGAAGAAAAAACGGTTCGAACATTCAAAAATAACTTCCCAAGACCTCATTTCTTAGATTCATTTATAAAAAGGAACAATTTAAACGTCATAATAGCTTGTAACATAAAAAGAGCCAGAAGATCGGTTGACCGGATGATATTTTAAATTTTTTCAACAATATTAGGAACATGAAGGGAGTGGAAAGAGTTCAGGAGCATTCCCGTGCTACCATCAGTTTAATGGTTTGTGGGAACGCTGATGGAGGCATTTTGCCCCTAATGGTTGTGTATAAAGCTGTGCACCTTTACGACAACTAGACGCAAGGTGGACCACAGCGAACAAAATATGCGAGCAGTTCGAGCGAATGGTTTGATATGAACTTGTTCGAAATGTAGTTTTTCAAGCTTTTGTTGCCTCACGTCGAATATATCAGAGAGAATGACGACAAAGTGGTATTCGTTGGTGACAATCTGTCAAGCCACCTTTCACCAAAAGTGATAGAGGCATGTGGTGCAAATGATTTCTACATAACTATCTTCCCGGCCAATGCCACCCACCTGATGAAGCCCCTTGATAAAGGAGTCTCGTTTTGCAGGAAGTATCCCAAAAGTGGCAGAGAATCTCAAATCAGGATTTACAGCAACCGGTTTGCATCTTGCGCATCCCTTGTGGACTAGACAAATAAGACGTCGAAAGAGTTTCAGACAGTAGCTTGATTTATTTGTTGAAAGAGCACCGTGGAACAAAAGCTGAAAAAACCTTCAAACGGGGGAAAGTCGAACCTGGAACTGATCTCGCACTGTTACAGCTCCTAAAGTTTCTAAAAATCCTCCAGACGTTTCTGAGGAGTCTCCAACAACAGCTGACGAACGGGAACCCTCTTCATCTAGTGGTTTGCCATGTATACAGCAACTCCCTACCAGGAAGAGCAAGAGAGAACAAAATGACAACTCTTCACAATGTGGTATCCGCGGGATTAATTGGAAAGGCTACAGAGGCGCTATTGATTGGATCCAATGATCGAAATGTCGCGCATGGATTTGTGGACCCTGTAATAAAGACAGCAAAGACCATTATTTTGTGTGCGAACGATGCGATGAATCGGAAGACAATGAATCTCCGTTTGATGACCAGAAAGACCTCCAACATGACAATTAGTCTGTGTTTTTTTTTTACTAAAATTATTATTTTTCAGAGACTGCTTTACTTTAACAAAACTTTATTAGGAGAAATTTTATTTATTGTTTTACAACTCCTCATTCGCATTTTTGAGCATTTGTACAGAATTTGTTTTTAAGTTTCATGTATTTTGATTAAAAAAATATATTTTCTCATTAAAAAATATTGATTTTTAATCGGTTTCCAACACCATTGTTATAAAATAGGGCCTCCTTCATACGACCACGGGGCAACATGCACTAAACAGGCGTTAGTAATCATTCTTTTACCATCTTTCCAAGGGTGCGCAGTAGCCCCAAATACGCGGTAACTTGCACATCAAATCAATCAATCAATCAAAATCAATTTTTTTTGGGAGCCATGGCTGAAATTTCCCAGTTGTTATACCAGTCATAGATGCCCCTTGATTAAGTCGGTAGAGTGTGAGAGTAGCCCCGATTTACGGTACTACAGGTTTGAGTGTGTTTTTGAAAAAAAAATTGGTAATATATTCATACTACTAAGATTTAAACGTTACCTAATTGTTTTAAATGTGAAACCCAAAAACAAACTCACCGCTAAAATTTTTCACATTCCATTTAGTAAAAAAATGCGAGTATTTTACAGAAAAAAGAATTTTCTTAACTGCGAAGTATAACCAAAGAGTATATAATATACAGTGCGCTCAAAAAGTAAATTCATTATTTTCGAAATCGTTAATTTGTGGTGAAAATCCTGCGACACGACGATTTTTTATTTTGATTCCGGACTTTATGCTGTGTCGCACATGTAGATGGCGCTGCACACTTTCCGGATATGACGTCAAAGTTCATATTTTAAATGACAACCCTGTATGTTCTTCGCGGAAATCGATGCAACTCTTTCTCCTGAGTTCAAAATTGCTCCATTTATTGGGATTATTTGAAACACTATGCGCGATATTAATTATTGAATGCGGCATAATTCGAAAAGTGGTTGCGTAAATGTGATACTCAAATTTGAAAAAAAAACATTTCTAACTGTAAAGATAATATTCGGATGAAAGTTTCCAGATAAAGTGCTGCTAGATATACTGATAGCGCTATTAATAATTACAGTGAATGTTGGAAATTCATATGGCAATGATGCCGAAGATGCTGAATAATTTTACACCTAACTTATTCGTTCATAACAAAAACTTGTAATAATTTAATATTAGTCAAGTTGTTTTCGAATGTGTGAATCCTTGCGATATTGCAGGCTCACATTCCATTAATATAAGTAATTTGATTGTAATCTCATTATATTTAGAATTTACATCAGTTCTACATACATAAAGACAAAATTTACATCGATTGGGGCTTGAACCTTGGTGGCGCAGTTGGTAGCGCGGTACTCTAGCAAAGTACAGGTCGTAGGTTCAAATCCTACTGAGGTAAACTTAATAAAATTAATAATAATTTTAAAATAATTAGAGTTTCTAATATTTTTATTTTTATTCCGTCTCTAAATGAGCATTCAATTCCTCGAGCATTTATTAGGAATTTGATGTACCTACTAATTATATTTTATATTAAAATCACATTAAGTCGTTTCTCTATTGATCACATTTTCATTTGCAGTTAGATAAAATATTTTCACATAATTAAAAGTCATTGAAATATTTCAGGCAAAGGGAGAGTCACTACTATTCTTTCGAAAATATAAGTTCACAGTAAGAAACTAATCTCGTAATTACACTAATTACTTTCTCTAGCGATCCATGGAAATTTCAAGTCTGTACTAGGATATAATAGATAACTAATTACGATAGATAAAGACATCTATAAGCGACAGGAAGACGTCAATTATAATCACTAATCATCACATGATTGAAATCACATTAAAGCTTTTCTCTATTAATCACTATTACGTTTGTGTTTGACTAAACACTCTCCTTTTAATGATGCATGTAATATGCAATTCTGGATTCGCAAAGATAAGTTAGCGTCTTTGCCTTATGCTTTCAAGTGTGTTTTCCATGCCGTGCCAAATATGACTTATCTAACTAACACCTCCTAACCCAAATGGTGTATGTTAGAACGACAAAAAAATATAACCTAAGTTATGTTAGTATAAAGACTAATTCGTTTTTGAAACGTACATTTTATCGATTACCGTCAACGGAGGTGATGTTGGATACATTTTGACATTTTTTTGACTTAGTACGGAAAGTTGAAGTCAAAAAACTTTGAAAAAATTTGACGAACTTTGTGCGTATCCTCCGTGTCTTATTTGATAATTTAACGAATTTATTTTTATATTTTTACCATATTTCTTTACAACAATAGTGACCACCTCTCCCCGTATACATGGGGTGAAGTTGGACGGACCTAAAAATACAGTATTAGAGCAACTACAAATAATTATATGGGAAAGGGAGACACCTAAAAACGTTTTAAAAAACTGTGCAGTGATTTTCCAATTTTTTAATTATAATTTTTCGATTTCCTTTTAAAGAAAACACAAATAATCTGCTAAAATCTTTATTTTTTAGACAGAAAAACGTTAAAAACAAGAAAAGATAATATGCTCAAAAAAGAAACGACAAAAAATATATTTTTCAAACAAAAAAATAACATAATCAAAAGTACATGAAAATAAAAATAAAACAAGACAGTCTTTTGCACAACACCGTAAACTAACCAATATTTTCGTACTCCAGTTGTAATTGCAATTTGTTTCTTTAAATTTTTGGGGTTTTGCAGCACATTGTAACGTGCCAATTCTTGA
Organism: Vesta saturnalis; assembly: GCA_036346205.1. Lineage (NCBI taxonomy): Eukaryota > Metazoa > Arthropoda > Insecta > Coleoptera > Lampyridae > Vesta > Vesta saturnalis. The sequence continues at coordinate 3,391,940 of JARFJB010002176.1, read as the reverse complement.
CTATCGTTACCTTAATTAAGTTTCCTAATTTGCATTATTATTGATAAATATACTAACATTACGTTGGTTTTTTTTTTCAATAATTAAATTTCAGTGTATGTCAATACTTTCTCTTCAGTGTACATAATTACGAGTACCTCTGTATATATTTTGATCGTCTGCAAGGGCTATTTAGCCACACCGATTCTATTTTGTGCGTAGCTTAACACGTTTTGACGCTTGATTGACTTCCTTTCTTCTAAGGTTCAGTCCAGTTTAATACGTTACCTTTTTTTTACGTTTTACACTCTTCTATAAGGTATATAAAGGCGTCTAATTACATTATATATATATATATATATATATATATATATATATATATATATATATATATATATATATATATATATATATATATATATATATATATATATATATATATTCTTCTAGCGCAAAAACTGTTTGTCCCCCGTAGTCTTTACTGCATTTAACTCCACTAACGTTATTACTAGGAGCGGATAGTTAGGCAAATGCCTTTTTTGAATTAATGAGGATATTAAAGGCAAAGTTGAATTTCTATAAGTTTTAAGACATGACGACTCCAAACATGCAATTTTTACTTTGCCTTTTTTGCCTTTTTTTGATGTTTTTGCCTTTTAAAGAAATTTTTGGGATTTTGCCTTTTTTGTCGATTTTTTATTTTAATAAAATTGAAAAAATGTGGTTTTAAGTGAACCGTAAAAAATAAACTTAACTTAACTTAACCTTCACGCCATTCCCTTGCGGGGTAGCCAAAACAATCCCTGCCTCTTATTTATTTTTCATTCACAATCTATATGTTATCTTATCTCCGCATACCTCCCTAGCTTCCACAAGATTCATACATAGTCTCTGACATGCCCTTTTGTTTTTGAAACTGCTTATCTTTCTTTCCTTTATCATAGATTCTACTACATTCAGCCATGTTTTACTCGGCCTACCAGGGCCGGCCTTTCCGTAACCTCACCCACATATATTTGTTTCGTTAATCTTGCGTTGTTCATTCTCTCAATGTGACCAAAGCAACGTAATGTACAACTTTTATATCTACCTATCATCGTTTTTCCTCACCACACTCCGTCATTATGCATTCATTTTTATCTTGTCCCTTCTCGTTTTACCACATGCGCTTCTCAGGAATCTCATACCCACGGCATTTAGTAAATACTCTACTCTCCTTTCCACCTTCCTGATTGAACACCACAATCTTAGTTTTCTTCACGTTTACCTTTAGGTCCATGCTCTCACAGACTGTATCAAACTTCCTCAGAGCGGTTTGCAGCTCATCCGCACTGTCACTTAATAAGACTGTGTCATCTGCATACACCAGAAGTCGTACATTTACGTCACAAAACATTACTCCATTTGAATCTGTACATGCTTGTCTAATACATTTATCCATGTATACATTGAACAACCATGGTGACATCACACAACCTTGTCGAACTCATTGCTCAATATTGAAGTATTCACTCACACGTCCCTCACCCTAACACATACCCGACTACCGTTGTATACTGCCCTTATTCCATTTATTAGACCTTTATTTACGCCATATTCATTTAATATTTCCCACAGCTTCTCTCTATTCACTCTGCCATATGCTTTCTCCAGATCTACAAACGCACAGTACAACTTCCTTTTACTTTTAAACACTTTTCGATCACCTGCTGGAGAGCAACCATCTGATCGACACATCCTCTCCCTGGCATGAAGCCACCTAGTACATCCCACATCTTAGTTTGTGTAGTTTCTCGTACTCTATCAATCAGTATTCTTCCAAATACTTTACCAGCTTATTCCTGAGCAAGCTTATTCCTCTGTAGTTCTTACAATCACTCTTGTTACCCTTACCCTTATACAATGGTACAATGATCGTGCTCTTCAATCACTTGGCACTTTTCCACACATAAGGCATACATTGAATAATTCACGCAATCTTCGTATAAGCTTTGCACCACCATACTTGAGCATTTCACCAGTGATTTCATCTACGCCTGCTCCTTTGCCGTTTTTCAACCTTCCTACCGTTTTCTACCTCATTTATTCCAATATCCTTCTCAGTTTCATTCATCATTTCTTCTATATTCTCCTTATTTAACCCTTCAGTCTTACTTTCCTCACTACTGTACAGCTTTCCGAAATATTCTTGCCAGCATTCCTCACTTCACAATCGTCCCATACTATTTCGTTTCCAGCATTCATAACTCCTGCAGCGTTCTGTTTTGGGCCACATTTTGTGTTTTTGACCCATTTTTTTGTTTCCCTCAAAATCATTCTGCATTTTCTCTCCTTCCACAGTCATCACTTCCTCTTTACTTATTCTCACTGCCTCCTTCCTTTCTTTGTTTCTTAATCTGTACACCTCATACAATCGCTTCTTCTCAGTCTCATTTTTTGCAGCAATCATTGCCATGTATGCATCTTTTTTCTTACTTACTGCCTTTTTTACCGACTCATTCCACCAAGCACATTTTTTCTGCCTACCTACAATCACTCTTCCACTTATTCGCACGGCACAATTGACAACAGAGTTTTTTAAGCTTATCCATGCACTTTCAACGTCAGTGTCTTTTATTTGTCCGTTCCACACTGTTTCATTCACATTCAACTCTTTACTCACAGCATCTGCGTATTTCATTCTGCACCATTATCCACTAATTTGTCAACCCTAATTCTGGACGTTCGCACTACGTTTGCTTTCGTTCTCCAGACCCACTTTTGCCCTAAACACACTCTGGATACAACCAAAAGTGGTCCGATCCACACTCGCTCCGCGCATTACTTTTGTGTCTTTCACCAAGTTTCTAAGCCGTTCATCATACACTATTAAGTCTATCATACTTGGTTAATATACAGTTTTTGTTTTAGGTATTTTATTTCCTAACGAAATACCTGAATCGAAAATATTGCTTTTAGTAAGCGACGCGGCACCTTACATGCTAAAAGCGGCACGGGCCCTAAAGGTATTCTACCCTAAGTCCCTAAACTACTGCATGTTACTTGCCTAGCACACGCACTGCACAGAGTGTGTGAATGCATTCGCAAGGAATTTAGTGCTGAAATAAATTAATTTCTTTCGTGAAGAAGGTAAACATTACATTGTCTGTGTGCTGCTATTACGATTTAAAAATTGCAGGTATTTGTAAAAGCACCATTACGAGTTTCTGAGTATAAAGAAAAGCTGCCATCAGTTCCACTCTCTCTCCTGAACCTGTGATTACCAGATGGGGTACCTGGATCGAGGCGTGTAATTTTTACGCGCTTCATTGAAAGTCAATTAAAGAGGTAAACACATGTTTGCAAAATCTGTTATGAATTCTGCAAAATGATATGACAATTTACAGGTAGTGAATTCATTTCACCCTTCCACGGCTGCTGCTATACAAAAGCTCAAGAGAGTTTTGAAGATGAAAACGTCCGTCGAGGTATAATGTATATAAACACCCATTTCTGCTACCTACTGAAACTATAAAGAAACTCGAAGCAAGGAACCTCGCGTTAGTGGAAGCGTTAGGGATAGTGGACGATGTGGTAAATGAAATCGCACGGGTACCTGGTGCTAGTGGGATAAAAGTAAATGAAAAGATATTATCTGTGTTACAAAAGAATCCAAAATCTTCACAAAATAAAAGATATTGTAAATGTACATAAAGGAGAAGAGGCCATTGGCTTGGATGCAATCCTCAAGAAGTCGCTGCAATTAAATATGCCCCATTACATCCTGTGATGTCGAGAGATCTTTCTCGACATACAAGCAAATTGTCAGCAATACCAGGGCAAATTTGTTACCTGACCATACGGAGCAGTACTTAATTACAGCCTGAATAATAATGTTAACGTAGATTAAATGTTTTGTTATTTTTATTTTTTTTGTAAATTCATTTTACGTAAGTAGTTATTAAATTATTTTAAACAATTGTGTGCCTTTTTCGAATTTAAATTTTGCCTTTTCCTTGCCTTTTTGACTGTTTTTGTTGCCTTTTGCCTGCTTTTTTGTGGGTTTTTCTTGCCTAACTATCCGCTCTCTAGTTATTACATAAAGTGGATTTAGGTATCTGACATGTTTCTGATATCTTTCTTAAACTCAGTTTTTTACTTTTCACTTCTCTGATAGCTTTTTTAAGGCTTTCAGGCTTGTAGTTGCAATTTGGCTTAGTAGCAATGACTCCGTTATAGTTGCGAACCACCCTGCCTTAGGCCGACCCTGTCCACCACCTATCTAATTTTGTGACCTCAAAATCATGCTAAAGTACTTAAAACATTACGTTTTACGAATTGTTTAGGTTTCAATACCCTACACTAAGTTAATTTGTTACCGACAATAGTTATTAAACCATGAACGATTAGTTGATCTATTGTATCATAAAGGGACACCTACCCCTATTTTAAACAAATACTCACTGTCTAACTTCACCTAGACTGTCTAACATCACTCAATTAGTATTTTTAGTAAAAAAACAGTATCGAGTAAAAAAACCCATAAAGGTTTATCTGAGAACCAAAAGTGAAGTTCTTGGTAATATAGCTAATGGTTGTTTTCGAATATGCTCTGTTATTGCTTGTTTTTTCAATTTTATTCCTGCTGTTTTTATTGTTTTCAACTAGGTTTGAACCATTAAAAACTAAAGTAATTGTAAGATCGTGAGGTTAAAACAAATCGTACGTTTTGTAAAAAAATTACCTAAACTATAAGAACCTGGTACATTTATTAGTTATTTTCAAAACACGTTGATATTTTTAGAATGATTAAAATGATTGCCATGCCTTTTTTGCTAATGTTTTTAGAATAATATGATGAAGGTACATTGGTGTAACAAGATCACTATTCCAATCTAAAGTAGGCTGTCACATATAATTAATTTACTATTAAAAAGGCATGGTTGGAGAATATTGAACATTGATTCTTATGATGTTTAGAAAATCTTCATAAAATATAGATACTTAATGTTTCAAGAGTGTGCTGAAATAACGAAACGGTAATTTTCCTCGTTTAAATTACGTGTTCACTGACGGGGTGCCTCAGGGGTCAGCGTTAAATCCTCTAATAGTTCATAATATGAATGTATCATAACTCACGATAAGTAAAAATGCAAAGCAGCTCACACCCTTTTAAAATTACAAATATTCTTATTTATTGAATGGGAAGGTGTGTAATTAAATAATTTGGCAGACATCACCTCAAATAATTGTTAAGTGTAAAATCAAATTACAAATATACCTTGAAGGCATTCCACACAGGATAAATTTATCGGTAAATAAATCTTGGCGCCTCACAATTTATAGCTACACCTTTCTCATTGTTAAAAATTGCGATAATGGCGTACAGATATTAGTCATTACCTTATCTTATTAACATACTCAATAAATTATTTAGCGAAAAGCTATTTGCTGCTCGTTAATTGAATATTGATAAATCTGAAAAGCATCTTCAATTACTCAAGAATCCGGAAATCAAGAACATCACTTCAATGCAGTATATTTATGCCACCGTTTGCATGTAGCATTATGTTTTCTATTATAATTGTATCGTGCTAGTTTATTAATTAGCAGCTTGATAATTCGACGAACCAGTAACACATGGCACTAGGAAACGCTAATTATCACTTAACGCAGCACGAATCATTCTGTCGTAATTAGTATCTACAACCACTTGTAAGCATTCTGTTGTGTTATTAGAGTTCTAATTATTATCACGCTAAAATTGCGATTAAATAAAAATCTGTTATGGATTTTTCTAAATGAGGGTTCATTAAGAAGTTATGTGAATGCAAATGTGACTTCATAATTAGTCTTATACGGTGGTAAACCTTTTTATGATGTTTCCGAACGTTGTTAATTAGCGTTAATCTGATTTTTATATACTTACTCAATGAGTTTTTTATTTCAGATTTTAACGTCAAGACAAAATACTTCTTTTGTTTGTGTGTTAAAATGGAATGCTAATTGCGTTTAGGTGTTCAAAGTGTATTGTGCAAATTTGTTTTTTACTGCATGACATTAAATTTTCCATTTCCTGGAGAATTTTAATAAATAGTATATAAAATATTCAGTTCCTTGTCCTTCGCCGGTTAGTTTATTATAATTGCATATAAACAGTAGTCGCTGTCAACCACAAAGACGTAGTTATACATCCTTAAAAAAACTACTCTATGCAACTCATTTGAATACAGTGATTTTAACCACGCCCGTCATTGTTCGACGCTAAAATGTAAGTAATCAAAGTTAAGGTCACCACAAAATGCCAAAGCAAACTGTGTGTTCTGACATTTTATATTCAGACATCCAACCACTGATGGAAAGTGATTTCCTCATCTGACATTTATGATTACCTAATCAGTTTGATTAATGTTACGTTTTGTTTACATAAACAAAATTGATTCTTTATACGCCTTCAAACACTACTGTCAGCATCTTTCGAAAAAAGTACATGCTTGCTTAATCCTGTCTACAAATGCTTCCAGGATAATAAATAAGTTTAAGTTGTGATGTGATAAATTGAAGTATGTATAATTGTATACACCTCTACATAATGGATTACAGAAATGAAATACATCACATATTATTGTATTACACCATTAAAATGTAAAACACTTCATGCTTCCTAAACACTTTGTGCATTCTGTCTTTATATGTTAAATTAGTCATTTTAAACTTGTCATCGCTGCCTAGGATGAAAATGTAAAGATATGATAGTCTATTAAAGTGGTTTTAACCGTTTAACTATAATTTATCAATTTTGTCTGTGTTTTCTATTTTTTACATTCCCGTAAATACTATACGAAGTGTAGTACAGGAAGTATTGCAATCATGAAAAAAATTGACCTCGAGATTTTGACGGATTTTTACGTTTTGAAGGTCCCTGAATTTATGTGTGTGTGTGTGTGTGTGTGTGTGTGTGTGTGTGTGTGTGTGTGTGTGTGTGTGTGTGTGTGTGTGTGTGTGTGTGTGTGTGTGTGTGTGTGTGTGTGTTATGCAATCTCTTTTATAATAAGTTCATCACGAAAATAAGCAACATTGTAAAAACAAAAACAATAATCTATGCCAAACAGACGTTTAAAACTTCATGTCAGACAGAGGTTAATAGACATCTAGATTCTAAATTAAACTAGGTGAGTGCTAGTGCATTACAGGACTTTCTTGCAAAATACTAAACAATATATGGGGTATTTGTATATCTTTGGAATATTCAACTACCTTAGAAGTATTTAATAAAAACCAAAAATTGACCCTAATAAATCTCCCCTCTCCGAGACATCATGGACAAAACTTGGCCAAAAGTTGTAAAATGAGCTAATACGTTGATTTAGTGGCAGTGTAAAAAAAAGTCGATTGCGTAACCTTCTATACCTACACATGTACATGTAGATTGAAAGTTAAGAATAGATATCTCGCTTATCTTTCAAGATAACTATGGAATGTTTCATATCATTTTAAAGCAAATTTCACTCCCTTTCAAATAAAGTAAGAATATGTGTATGTTATACCAGCAATACGAGGAATGTTTTCAATTTCCGAAAAAACCTGAACTAGTGTTTTCATCAGCATAACATCATTTCATTAGCGCAAATGAACAAACTTTATTTCCAAAATCCCAAGCCTGTAACCAAAATAGTTAGAAAGTTATAACACTATATCAATATTAAATATTTCCAAATACATACCTCTTATACTAGTAGCTTTAGAAGAAGCAGGTTAGTTGCATTCATAAGAGTGGCTGGTTGGCTAGAAAATATAAAAACAAAACAATGCTTGCAGAGAATTTTGAATAAATCAATTTCGAATAGTTCCTCAAGTTTGACCCCTTAAATGTAGGCAAATTTATACCATAATTTATTACGTAAAGATATCTCTTTAAAGAATCTTTATTTAACTATACAAATCTATTTCTAATTCTTTTATATCTTCAACAGTATCGGAAATACATATTTCTACAAAAAAATGTATATGTGACAGGAACTGCGGCCATATTCAATTTTGAAAGTTTTAAAAAATTGCAAAAAATTGAATTTCATGCGAGTTATTGATGACCTGAATTTTAATCTGCTACGTTAAACTTTAAAAATCTGCCCACAAAATAACACGCTTATTTTCAAACCCTGTATAGCTATTGCGTTTAAAAGCTTATTTTGTCGACATAAATGACTCGTAGGCCTTCATTCCAAATATCATTAAAATCGTCCGTACAGTTTCGGTTGGCGAGTGACCACAGATATGCACACACACACACACGCGCGCACGCACGCACGCAAGCACGCACCCACGCACGCACCTACGCACGCACCCACACACAAACGCACGCACGCACTCACGCACACGCACAACACACACACCCACGCACACCCACACCCACGCACGCACGCACGGACGCACGCACCCACGCAACCACGCAACCACGCACCCACGCACGCACGCACGCATCTTATAATTAAAAAAGAGCATAATGATACACCTTGATTTTAATTTGTTTTCAACTTTTGGTATGTCTAGGTTTTTTGCTGTGTTTTTCCTAGACCTTGAAGCAAATGCTTTACCAATTATATGTTAAATTACCACAGCACTATAATTTAACATAAGTAGTTGAAATTAAATTGAAATTAAAAATTACAAAGAACGTTCTGCATTGTGCTTTTCATTGTTAATAACACTTCCAATTATTGATAAAGATATCTCTTTGTTAGATTTAACTGGGTTATTTTATTTGATGTAATGTTTGGATTTGTGAATGCTTCTATCATTTTAAAATTGAAGTTTTTCACAACTTTACACTTACATCATAACTCGATTAAATTTTGTTAAATGTGTGTTTTGGCTGGCAAATTTCATTGTTAGCTTTCGTCGTAGAGAGTGTTCTGGTTTGTCATCTTTGAGGCAGTTTAATAATATTTAATTTTATGACCTAGTTATTCTTTACTAAAAAAAAAATTTATAGTTGGCTTTATGTTTCCCAAACTGTTATACTAATAGCAGGCTTATGTTTATGTTTTAATTTTTTAAATTTGACAAAATTGTTTACTACATCTTTAACAATTTTTAACAAATATTACTACTGACGAAGATAACTGTAAGTGTTATCGAAACGTTTAGATTGTATAATTTAAAGTACACCATTAAAAAATCCCAAAAAAAGATAAGTATTTTATTATGTATTAAAGGTAGTATAACAAAATTGTTTTTCCCTACCGTGAAAGACAGACTCAAGTGTAAATTCTTAATAACACCAAACGTAACAACAGTGTTAACAGGTCACGGTAGAATCAAAAGTTACTTTTTTAGATTTAAAATTTTAAATGACGCTCTATGTACATGCAATAAATCAGACCAAACAATAGACCATATTATATTTGATTGTGAAAAATTAGATAATTTAAGGGACAAACTAAAAGAAACAGTAATAAGTGAAAATAATATTTGGCCAACATCTCATAATTTGATTAGTGTATATGCCTCTCAATTTACAACATTTGTAAATAGTATAAATTTTGAATCGTTATTATAAATCATCGTAAATAAATTATTCAACTAACTATTTATTACAACCTCTTCCTTCTTTGTTAAAGTATTTCTTTAAAAATCCTATTTTATTGTTATGATAGTTATAACTTACATTAAAATAACTATAAGTATTATTAATTAATATTGTTATTGTTAATCACATAGTATTACAACATGTAATGGAATGTGTTAATAAAACACACACACACACAAACGCACGAACGCACGCACGCACGCACACACGCACGCACACACACACGCGCGCGCACACGCACACACGCAGACACGCAGGCACACGGACACGCGGACACACGGACACGCGGACACACGGACACACGGACACACGGATACACGGACACACGGACACACGGACACACGTGCACACGTACACACAGACACACGGACACACGGACACACGGACACACGGACACACGGACACACGGACACACGAACCCACGGACACATGGATACACGGACACCCGGACACACGGACACACGGACACACGGTAACTATGCAACCTTCGCAACGTTCATAATAGAAACAGGCAACATTGTAAAAACAAAAACAATGATCTATGTCATGGTGACATTAATAAGCATAAATACACGTTAACTTAAAACCGCCCGTTGCTATAAGATATCAGTAATACAGTTTAACCATTTTTATTCATATTTGATTAATTTTTGGACTGACCATTCGTTACATAAGGAAAAGTAATTTAAAATTTTTTTTTTAAATGTACACTTTTTCTTATAAAATTAGTCTATTCACGTATTGAAAAAATTAACAACTAACAATTAATATGAAAATGTAGACTTTCATCATTATCACTCAAAATAAAATACTAACCTTTTTTGGTTTTTTTTTTTAATGGTGTATTTTAAATTATACAATCTAAACGTTTCGATAACACTTACAGTTATCTTCTTCAGTAGTAATATTTGTTAAAAATTGTTAAAGATATTGTAAACAATTTTGTCAAAGTTGAAAAATTAAAACATGTTTTTATTTTTTTTTTTTTTTTAGAAATCTTATTCTCTTTGGAAAATATTAAATGGAAGCATGCAGTTTTAACAATGGATTATTAAAGTCGACCAAATTAGCAACAAAATAGCGAAAACCGCATGTTGATACCTTTTTCCTATCCCGAGATGTCTTAAAAAACGGTTAAACCATGAACATTTTTTGTCAAACTTCAATTAGGCTGGTTAATTTTCGCTACATAAAAATTGCAGTATCAGTAAAGCTTGCTATTCGATAACTTTTATCAAACAATATATATTAGCAAACAAATTTTGAAAATATGATATGTGTATCACATGTTATAAAAATTGCTCAAGAATAATCATATTAGGTATATTTTAACACTCTTACAGTTACACAGTAGTTAATATATTAAGTAAGTTAACAGTTGCTTCCTGAGTTTATGTGCTGCTGTACCCAAACAGAAGACATCACAGCAACAGGGTATTTCTTCAAATCGCCCAACGTTTGCGTACTACAGGAAGTATTCATCTTATCGTGTATCGAAGACGTGGTAGAGGTAGAACGGAGGAAAATATAATAAATGTTTTGCCATATGTAAATTTTAACCGTCATGCAAGTACACGAGATGTAGCCAGAGACTTGGGAATAAATCAAACCACCGTTCGAAATATCCTAAGAGAACACAAGCGACTATTTTTTTTATAAATCTCTAGCTACAAATTTTATTAACTTTTATTAAAATTTTTCGCGTACGCAATCCTTAAAAGCCAGTACCTACCTACAATTTCCATATTTTTAATTTTTCAATTTGATAAAATGTTTAGTTTATTGAGTGTTTAATGTGGCCTGCCATTTTTTGACCAGCTATAGTAAATAAAACATCAAATAAGTTTAGTTCAGAAATTACTTAAAAAATCACTCACAAAATAAATGGTTACGTTTATTTGTATCATAAACAACTATTATTGCCAAAATTGTATTATTGGTATCAAATAATAAAAATATAAAATAATGAAAGGCCAGGCGCTTGTTAATAAAGAGATATTTTTATTTTAGATTGCACCCATATCACATAGTCCTACACCAAGGTTTAAATGCTGGAGATTTCAATAGTAGGCTGGATTATTGTAACTGGCTTTTAAATATGATAGGAGAAAATCCTGAAATACTTTCACATATTATGTGTTCAGATGAAGCAACATTTCGGAGTGATGGTAGTGTAAATCGCCATAACATGCACTATTGGCCACAAACAAATCCCCACTGGATGCGGGAGGTCCAACATCAGGGTCGTTGGTCTGTAAACAAGTGGTGCGGTATTCTAGGTAGACAAATAATTGGACCATATTTTTTAATGAAAGTCTTAATGGGGAAAGATATTTAGGTTTTTGAACAAACGAATTGCCACTTCTTTTAGTAGACGTAGTAGCCAATTCGTCCTGATATGTTTTTCCAACATGATGTGTGCCCGGCACATTACTCTAGGGATGTTTGGGATTTTTTTAATAAAACGTATCCTGATAGATGCATAGGACGTGGAAGTATATTTCACTGGCCAGCCAGATCCCCAAGTCTGACGTGTTTAGATTTTTAGATTTTATTTGGGGGCGATTAAAGGAACTTCCTTTTGGCAACAGACCCACAACAAGGGCAGACATGATCGCAAGGATACGAAATGCATTACAAAGCATTTCAGCGGCAGAAATTGAAACTTCTGTCTTATCCACCCGCCAGAGACTAGAAAGTTGTATTGAAAATGATGAACGACAGTTTGAATATCTGGGGCGGCACTAATCACATTTTTACAGTTGTTTGTTGTAATATTTTTTAATTTTTGATCGTTAAGTTGGTTAAATTGTTTTCAGATTTGTTTGCTAATATATATATATATATATATATATATATATATATATATATATATATATATATATATATATATATGAAAATAATAAGAGACAATTTTTTTTACGTTTACAATAACATTATTTTTAAACGTAGGTACGCAAAAATTACATTCTAGATAACGCGCTCGAGCGGGGACGGTAACATTAGTATGACAACATTTTTAAGTATTCCAGATAGATCAATGTAGGACCTTTCTAACAAGGCTAAAATTGTTGATTTCCGTGAAAGTTAACCAGCCTAATTTGACAAAAAATGTTCACTGTTTACACGTTTCAGATATCTCGGGATAGAAAAAAGGTATCGACATGCGGTTTTCGCCATTTTGTTGCTTATGTGGTCCACTTTCATAAACCATTGTTAAAACTGCATGCTCCCATTTAATATTTTCCAAAGAGAACTAGATTTCTAGAAAAATAAATACCGCCCTCTAATATGCATGCTACTTATTAAGTTGCGTTGAGTATATAACACTTACATTGGTGAATAAGAGTTCTTTTCAACAAGAGTAAGATCGATTAAGCAGAACCGGACTTAACAGGCGTTTTTTTCATAACTAGGTTCCCACTCTTCCCCCACCTCTCATTTGAAAAGATAGACTAAAACTTGTTCAATAAAAAGTACGGAAAATTTTCCGTAAAACCTGATTATCGTATTTATAATTCCCTTTAATTAAGCAAATTTTGCAAAATTTGGCGTTTTAAAATTTTGGTATTCAATTACATCCTCTAGTGGTGGACCTACAATTCTATAAATAATTTCTAGGTGTTTCTCAAGGCCACTTTTGTTATAATTTTTTTCTTCCAAAGCTGTACTATAATCAGATCTGAAGATACGGCCGACGGCAGTTCTTATTTGCTCACCCGGCGCATATTTCACTTGCGTATTTACAAAGGACTAAAAAAACTATAAAACATTTAATTATCATGAGTGGTATTCTCAAAATGTTCGCCATTCACCCCAATACTTCTTTGGAATCTTTTAAAAAAATTTCTTCTTGCTGCAAGAAATGATGGATGCAGATTTCTAATTCCATTGCAGCTGCTACAATTTTTTGATATAGTTGAGATCTTGTATTAATCACAACAGCAGAATATACTAAAGTTTATATGTACCCCCTGAAGAAAAAGTTCATTGGATTTAAATCAGGACTTCGTGGAGTCCAACGATGTTCACTTCCTCTTCCAATCCAACGATGCGCGAATATGTTATTTAAGTGATTTTGCACCGCGAGAGGATAATGGGCAAGGGCGCTATCTTGAACAAACCACATCTGACTACGAACGTTTAAAGGAACTTCCTCCAGCAGATTAAACAAGTTATGCTGAAGGAAGTTTAGATACTCGTGGCCATTCGGTTTGGCTGGGAGTTCAAAAGGACTCACAAGGGAATCGTTCACTAACCCAAACCAAATATGAATTTTAAATTCGCGTTGAAAATGGCGCTTCCTTGTGGGTTTGGGCTTTCGTCAGACCAGATTTTGCAATTTCTGCTATTAAATACCCCTCTTTTGGTAAAAGATTGATCACCTTGATTATGACTTAATATCCATTGAGAAAAATTCGGTCTTGCCAGAAAATCATCTGGCAATAAATTTTGGACTGCTGTTCATGCAAAGCAGTTGATATTACCGGGCGAGATAACCCAGTATTTGCAGATATTAGCCGTATGCTAGTGGACGAATCAATTTAAACTAGATCTAAGACCTCTTCTTCTTGTTCGACGGTACGCACTATAGGTCGTCCATAATGCTGGCGAGGACGAAAGCTACTTATTTTTTCCTCAATCTTGAAAATAATTATCTGTCCGGTTGTCTACGATTTGGAAAAACATTTACGTGACTTTTGGCCGCAGTACGTTCATTGACACTTTGACACGTTGAGCGTAAATTGCCACCGTATCACTGATTTCAATATTTGAGAACATGACATTCTTAAAACGGAAACCTAATACTTAAACAATGAAATACTAAACACAACTAACAACAAGCAACACAACGTAAAAAAAACACCAAAGATATTTTATGAGAAGTGATTAAATTGGCATTAAGTTTTATGCAAATGAAATACATTCTGTAGAGTTCACTTTAAGTGCATTTTCCTGTAAAGAAGAACCATTTAGCGATATATAATAAAAGTACCTTTTTTAAAGAAAATAAAATGACCTTTACCGTCAATCCAAATCTTTATTCACAAAAAAAAATACAGCGGAAACTAGAAACATGAATAAGGTGTTGGTGGGACCCTCTATCTTTTACGTTGAAAGTAAATGGATATCCATGTTTGTCTACCAGAAAAACTCCCCTGTACCAAGTTTAGACAAGATATCTCGAAAAATGAGACAGCTATCGAAAAAAGTTGAAATGAAAAATACATCTTTAAAAGGTCATAACTTCTTAAGAAAGCAGAATTGGACTAAGGTAAGGCCTAAATTGGGTTATTTTAACCCACGGTACACCCCGTACATTTGGGAGATGCATTATTGTATTGAATGGTTTCAAGAGATAGTAATAACCTTCAAATTACACGTACGAGTATATCTATTATCTAACAAAGGAATGATGGTTAATTTTTTATAATGTGCTGTTTGAAAGTATGTTAAAGTGTTGTATAAAATACATTATTTAAGCTTATGATCTCAGGTTCTAAATTCACTTTAGTTATATCTTCATAATACGTGTAACTAATAACAATGAAATTTATGTTTGATTACAGCGGATAACTACATTAGATACACGCTTCAAATGCCTATGGGTTTACCTTAATATACAAAGCATTATAAATTACACTATACTTGCTGCTAATTTCTCCATGAATTTCTAAAGCTGTGTACGATACGCTTAAGGCAGTTTCAAATCACACAATATGTATGAAAAATAAAATTGTAGAATTTTAAAGCTCCATGTACGTACGTGTATAACTGTAACTTATATAGTTATTTAAAATCCGGTTTGGAGCTATAATAAGGTAATGGTGTAATCTTTATTAATAAAAATGGTCGATACAGTAATTATTGTACAGGTAAATTTTGGTTTCTGCTGGTAAAAACAAACATACACAAAATAATGTTATCATGCCAAGAAGCTATTTACAGGGGCAATATATTGTGGTATGTTTGTCTAGCTACGTTGTATACCATCACGAATAGTCATTAATCAAACATATTCAGTAGTTTCTATTAAGTATTTTATATTGGTACGCCGATATTTTCTATGAATGTTAAATACTATCTATCGTGCGTGAGTAGTACAAAATATAAAATAAGACATTTTAAAAAATGTCAGACATATAATAACCTTAAATTATATATTAAAATTGTCTAGGTCTAAAACACGCATACCGATTTCCCAAAACGGTCACTTTCACATAGAATTTTTGTTGTATTTCACTCTTTTCTAAATTATTTAATAATCCTAAAGTAACTGAAAGAACCACTTGCCTTGTCACGCAAACCTTTTACATCAAAACCTTCCAATTGTTTTCTACAAATTGACCACAATTCATTTAATAAATTTATATTAATTAGATGATTAGACAACACAAAATTTTGTTTTCCATATTAAAAGTGTAATTAAAATGGAGTACAACTTAACTAGACGTAATTAAATTACGATCGATCTTTTATCAAAATTATAAATAAAGTATGTATACAAATTATAGGTTCTGATCATCTTGATTGTATACATTTTTATATAACAACAGGAAAAGAGATGATCGAAATTGATATATAAAATTGGTTTAATCTACATCATAATAATTTTCACTTAACAATTATTTATTACCTTATTAAATTTTTGTAATAAGGTATAACTTTGATCTATAACTAATAATTACGATAAACTTTAAGATAGTGTATCAGCAACCCTTTGTCCTAATTGGTGTTATATCAAGGTGATTTTAATAGGATTTATGAAGTAATTTGCGAACTTTTAACGCTACCTATACAACATAATGAACTTACATCAACCAAAACTTAAAACACAATTGATTTGATTTATGTTTATCAAGTAGGTTCGTACTACTGGATTTTTACAGGGTCCTGCATCTTAGCTCCCGTCTTCTGCTACATCCAAATGATTTATATTACAAAAAATATTAAAATGGATCAATAAAATGGTTGTTAGACAACACATTTTAACAATATGTTCACAAATACAGGGACTTATGGTCCTATGACAACACAAACTTATATATTTTCTAATTAAACACCCTATAAATTATTCCAAATTGAATTCTCCTCGCTTCGTACATTACCTCAACAAAATCTTAGCATCTTATACGTAGTTCTTTCAAAGATGAGACAATTTCTTTGTCTAAATGGACATGAGATCACTCTGTATCTTTCAAGAACAAACCAAAATTAGTTATTATTTGTAGTAGAATATTTTATGTATATGGTCTATTTTATTTTTATACAGATGTCTACACGAAATATCGGAAGTCGTATACAGTATGGTCCAAATCGAGAATCGTAGATTCTCTCGAAATTTTCGAATGGAACACCCTATATTTTTCATAGGAATGGGATAGCTTATTTACAACTCTACCAATTTTATTAAGCATTCCCTATACCCAAACCCACTCGTTTTTTAGTTAAATTCGTCTTTATGCGAAAGTACCGTTATTAATCAAAACTAGCCGTGAAAGTTATATCCTTTATAAAGAAGTGGTGCAAATGGTAATCGTATAAATAAAGAAATATGTGTAAAAATGTTCTCCAAAACAAATCGTTAAACTAACTGGAGATACTAACCATTCACCACAAATAATGCCTTTGATTCAGTCGGTAGATTAACGTGAGGAGGTTCAATCTTTTGATTTGCTTAATTACCACAGTTTCTGCTAGATTACTTCCACGGAACACCAATATAAAACAATTCCAATGTAACACTAATAAAAAAGATCTCGGACGCCAAGTTATTTTTTAATTATGCTCGGAATAACTAAACCGAGGTTGTTTACAATAAAAATTCTATCAAAATGTAAAAAATAAAAAACATATACAGAATATGTTTATTAACGGTTAAAATGATAGGGTTAAATAAAATATATCTTAAAAATAGCCTTAAATTACTAAAAAATCATTAAACATTAAATACCTGTTACAAAATATAATACATTTTCTTGAGAACCCCTGGTATAAAAAATAATGCAGAAATGCAAACCAAGATGACGTAATCCTTGTGTCAATGTTGCGCAATATATTGTAATAACAATGTTTTTATGTTGTCAACCACACCCATAAAATGGAATTTTCCTTCTTATAAATTTACCTTCATGAAATTGAATAATTCGTTTATTGCCTTCTCTTGAAATTTTACATGCAAAAATTGCAATCATAAAATGAAAACGTACGTAACAGTAGAATTAAATACGCACGTAAAATGTAATTAAAGTAGAAAAGTAATTGTAATAAAAATGTAAATCAAAGTAAAAATAAAAGAAAGAAAGTGCCATCAAATCAATGGCACTTTCACAAAATTTAGGTGGAAACCCCAAAAATATGGCTTCCTACTCAACATAAGATTCATTAAGTACTAAACTGGACGCCTAGAATATCAGACGATGTAGTCGTGCGCGAAAAGGTTTGCGCAAAGAATTAGGTCAACGATGACGTATTGCGCGATAATATTTGAGCAGAAAAATAATTTAAAGTGAGAGTATAAACCTTTAAGAAGTATATACCCTTAAGAATATATGCACTTAAGTTACACCAAAATGCAAATTAAGTTGCCTACCTCATAGCTACAAATCATTAATAAATACATTTTTCTTATATTTACAACTGAATGAATGAATAACCTAAATTATGGTATATTTTAATACAACTCAAAATGGGTTGTTACACCTTTAAAGAGAACACCTGTATATTTTTTGTTCACATTGGGTGCGGAATAAAGTACGCAACACCTTTTATATTCTTGATTATACTAATATGTTTCAAAGTTTCAGAGATGTTATTAGACATAGCAAACTTACGAATAGTTTCATTTCAAAATTATTGTGACATCGTTCAATATGTATGAATAAGGTTTTTGATAACAATTTAGCATTTCAACATTTTTTAACTAAAATCTATGTTCGATATGTCAAGACCTTGCTACCGTTCTTAACATGTCGTAAGTAATACTCTTAAACACGTTCCTTATTGTTTGTTGCATATTTCCTTTTTTAGTTGGAAGCTCTTGGTAAACGATTTCCTTAACATATCCCCACAGTTACGCGGCTCTCCTCTGCTAACCCAACGATTTGGAAAGAATGCATGGTCCTAGATGTGAACGGAATAATCCATCGTGTTGCAGCCACATTTCATTCCTCACAGTTATTGACAAATTTGCACATAGATTTTGCAAATGATTTTCCAAAAAATCAACATACTCAGCTCCATTCGATTGACCGTTAAAAACATAAGCTCCAAAAATGCCGCCCCAAACATTTACTGACCATTGGTATTGATAGTCAACCTGCCTGAAAATCCTCGGATTCTGATTTGAATAGTGGTGGAAGTTATGGCGATTCACAAATCCATTTTTGTGGAATGTGGTTTCATCCGAGAACAAAACCTTATCAATTTTATGCTGAGCCCCATTGCAAAATAAGACACGTTGTTGATGAAACTAGATATGATACGCAAGAAAACGTTAGCCTTCAAAATCCTTTAAACGCTTCGTTCACTAACACCTACCGCAGAACTAATTCCTTTTTGACTAACTGTAGGATTTTCGGTAACATATAACACAACAGACAATTCATTTTCTTCACTTCGAACGGGTCTACTCTTAACTGGTTTTGTATAGTCTACATGTCCCGTTTACATAAATCTGTGTAATAAGTTTTCCAAGCTTTGCTTGTTTGGATGCCTTCATTCGGGATAACGCTGTGCATAAACTGGACTTACCAGTAAACAGTTCCTTTGGCATGCCCCTAGTATAAAAATCTTACCTACGAGCTCATCTTTCTGGTACTCCATCACAAGAAGTACCTGTATCAACAAAAACCACTTAACCCATTAACGCCTACCGTGATCATATGAACACACAATTCATATTCTTAAATTTTTAGGTACATCTGACAACGCTGATCAAATTAGACGTAGCGCACATCATCTCGCGTTCTTGAAGGTTCAGTGTACAGGGTGGTTCATTTTCAATGTTTTCTTATGGGAAGTACCCTTCCGATTACAGATAAACTATAAGTAATATGGGGTCCTTGTGCTCTATTTTGGTGTTAATTAAGATCCAATAGTCACAATCAAGATATTTCTGAGCGTTATTGCGCAATTATCCAAAATTGAAAAAATGGCTATTTTGAAAAACTTGAATAACTTTTTTATTTCTAAATGTATCGACAAACTGTAAAAACATTCTTCAGACACCTTTTTAAGTAGAATGCGTTAGGGCCTTCAGATTTCTAATACCTCCTTAATTTAAAAAGATATGACATAAAGTTGTATTTTTTTATATGGAAACCATAGTTGGCGATGACATTTTTAAATGAGATTTTTTTTGTGCTTTTTAAAGTTGAAATGAAATGAAAATATTTTTTTATTTATTTTCATTTCATTTCAACTTTTTTTATTATTATTATTTTTAACATCATTAGAAATTATGAAAAGCTAACAGCAAATCAATTTTTATACGTATGTAAACATCTAATTCTATAAACGAGCAAAAATATGAACACAAAATATCAATATAAAAAATCACTAAAACTACAAATATTTTTCAAACTGTGCAGACGATGCAGACTTCGCATCGTCTTCTAATTGAATTTATAGAGTTATATATAGATAATGGTGTTAATTGTGTAAAAGCCACAGGAACACTTTCTTTTAACTCATTCACAGTATTATTAGTTCTTTTGTATATAATGTTTTTCAAAAAAACCTATAAAAAGAAATCTGGAGGCGAAAGATCGGGTGAACGAGCAGGCCACAAAATTGGTGCTGTCGTTCCCATCCAGCTATTAGGAAAGCGTAAATTTAAGTAGTCACTAACTACACGGGAATTATGTGCGGGAGCTCCGTCTTGCTGAAATATGACATTGCAATATTGTGCTAAAGGAAGACTCTCTAGAAACCCCTCCAAATGAATTCGTAGAATATCGAGATATTTCATTGAGTTTAATGTTCCTTCATACATGTGATAATAAAAATATTCGTTTTTAATGCGGCACCACACATTTACTACAAATTTCCATTGCCACCTGCGGACAACACTGACATGAGCGTTAGTATCTGCCCAGTAAGGTAAATTGTGATTATTAAAAATACCATCACTACTGATATGCACCTCGTCTGACCATGCAATAGAGTTTGAACAATTGGATACATTTTGGCACTGACTTATATACCAGTTACAAAACTCAATACGCCGCCTTCTGTCGTCAATAGTCAATAAACGTTCTTTCCGAAATCTATAGCAATGGTATTTGTGTTTCTTTAAAATTCGAAGGGCTTTGCTTCGAGACACGCCTAGATTAACCATTTGTCTAGATGAAGTTGTTGGCTCTGCTTCGACTTGTCCTAAGGCGACCATTGAATTTTCTTCAGAATTTCGCTTAAAGCAAGTTTTTGGCCTGGGATCTTTAAAAGAACCGAATTCAATAAAATTTTTCGGTAACTTAAAATTAATTAAGATATTCTTTTGAGCTAGCAAAAATTTTAATTTCTATTAACTATACCGTTCAAAAATATTTTTATTTGGCTGCTGCCTTTCAAGAAAATTTTATAAATATAATTCCGATGCCATATATATATATATATATATATATATATATATATATATATATATATATATATATATATATATATACTCTGACCTTTAGGTATATGTTTTTGGTATTCACCTAGTTATTATGTATTTTTTATAAAATAGTTCGTAAGTTGCCGGTGATCATTTGATTACGTTAGGCGCTAATGTGGGCGGTGGACACTAAATGACAATATTATTATTTTTTACTTTTTTTTATTCTAGTGAGATAACCATGGAGGAAGCATTGGCGATGATAAGTGACGAAGACTAAGAAATGTTTCAGATATTTATGGAATCCCCAGAATCTAATGTGCTTACTAACGAAGATTCGGGAGACGAAGGTTGAGGGCTCGTAGATAATTTATCAGCCAGACAGCTGCGTGCCGGTGCCGAAATCGTCGTGAGAAACCAAGAAGAACCACCTGAAGAAGAAACGGAGGAACCTGAACAAGATGTCAGTCAGAAAATCCAACCTAAAGGATTCAAAAAAAGTGTCGGAACATGATGGATACAAGGAGATCTGATTCAACAGCCGGTAGTTTTTCCAAGTTCAAGTTATGAGAGGTTAAGAAAAATGAGTCCCTATGATATATTCTGTAAAATTTTCAATAACGACGTCTATGAGCTTCTTTTTCAAGAAACCGAAAAATATACGGCTTAAAAAAATCATCAAGAAGTAAAGGTCACCAAACAAGGTCTAGAAGCCATTCTAATTTTATCTGGATATAACCCGGTGCCTTTCAAACATAACTACTGGGATTCGCAAAGGGATCAGCGCAACGAGTATGTCTATACTTCTATGGGAAGAGACAGATTCCTTATTATTTTAAGATTTTTATATTGTGCTGACAACTTCTATCTATCAGACCACGACAAAGTGAGGGAACTAAAACCACTTATGATTATGACACATCAATTCTTAGAACTTTACCACCCAGAACAACATATCAGCTTTGATGAATCTATGATCGAGTACTACGGTAGACACGGGTGCAAGCAATGTATTCGAAATAAGCCAATACGGTTTGGGTATAAAGTTTGGTGCCTGAATACCTCCAACGGTTACATTATCAACTTTGATATTTACCAAGATAAAAACCCAATCGGTGTCAACGGATATGAAGGAAAATACGGAAAATGAGCGGCTCCCTCGATTCAGGTGCTAGATATGTTTGCATGTGAGGTAAAAAAACCTTGAAATGTACATATATTTTGATAATATTTTCACAAGTATGACACGACTGCAAGAACTACGTAATAGGAGCTATTACGGCACGGGAACTACACTCGAAAACAGGATTTCCAAATCCTGCAGTATAAAAGTAATAAGGAAATGAAGAAAGAATATCGCGGAGAGCATACTTCACAATTAGATCGTAAAAACGGAATTATTGTGTTGAAATGGATGGACAATTCAGTTTTTGCGGCAGCATCTACAGCTTATGGTGTTAAACCGTTGACATTTTCTACCGGTTATTCTTAAGAGCAAAACAGGGAAACTATGTTGCTCGTCCAGCTCTTGTTGGACAATGCAATAAATACAAGTGTGGTACTGACATGATGAATCAAAACGTCGGGTATTGCGGAGTTTCTATTCGTGGAAAAAAATGGTGGTCGCCTATATTTACGTGGCTATTAGACGTCTCTGTGCATAATGCCTGGTTGCTGAAGAGGAAAGCTGGAAGGAAATCTCGTAACTCAAATTCCGAAGAGGATTTGTTCAAGTCATTCTTACCAAAAGCAAAAATGATCCCAAGGGTCCTGGCTGTCCACGAGGATCGAAGTCCAGTTTGGACAACAAAGTGCCTAAGGACGTTAGACTGGACGGTATTTGCCATTTAGTTGAGCCTTGCAACCGGCACAGATGTACTAAATTGTAAAAAAAATGTTCGGACCCAATGTGGTAAATGTGACGTTGGATTGTGTATAGAATGTTTCAGATCTTTCCATGTTGAGTAACTTGATTGTTAACCTTTGTTTATGTTTTTATAATTTTTTTTGCAATTAAAATTAAATATTTAGAAATATAAATTTGTACCTCATTGGCGCCTAGCGTGTTCATATGAACACGGGGGTTAAATTTAGCATCCCTTGAAAATATTTGTTTGCTAAATTTTTTTACCGTTACATCATATTTATCAGAAATATGCAATATGAAGCAAATTCAACAAAAAAAAATAATTCAAGCGTTAAAGGGTTAAACGAATACTTACCGCTTAAAACATAGTTGTAACGTAAATAAATAATAGTATTTAGCAACAAATAATTAAAAATGTACAGAACTTATTCAGGATGATATTTTAATGGAAATTGAGTACAATCCCGAAATAAGCGTAAGAAGGTTGGCCGCCCGATGTGTCACAATCTTCTGTATGGAACATTCTACATAAGGAAGGCCTGTATCCTTTTCAAGTCCAAGCCTTGCAAGCAGGTGATTTTCCTGCTCGTGTTGATTTTTCCAATTGGGTACAAAATGAAGAGAAACAAGACTAAGATTTTTTTTCTAATATTTTGTTTTGTGATGAAGCCGATTTTACATTTACATTTTTTAATATGCACAATGCACACTATCACTCCTGTGGTGATGAGAACCCTCATGCGATAAGGGAAAGTGAACATCAGGAAAGGTTTAGCATTTGTTAGTGCATGGATACGTGTTCTTGGTGATAATTTGCTTTGACCTGTAAAATTTCCTAATCGTTTAAACGGCGAAGAATATCTCAACTTTCTACAAACTGCTTTACCGATTTATTAGATGATATTAATCTGAATATTAGGCTGAACTTGTAGTTTTTACATGATGGTTGTCTGGCAGAACTTTTCGTACTTTTTTACATAACAATTACCGAGAGCGATGGATCGGGGAGGCGGCCCAGTTGCTTGGCCAGCAAGTCATCCAGATTTAAATCCTTGCGAATTTTGTGCTTGGGGATATCTAAAATCAATGGTTTATTCCCAACCAATAGAAACACGCGATCAGCTTTGGAGAAGAATTCAGGATGCCTGCGACGAATTTAGGTACAACAGGGGAATTTTTGCAAAATTTCGGCAATCTTTACATAAACGAATAAATTTGTGCATAGAAACGGATGGCGTCATGTTTTCTGTTTCATACTTGCAGTTGTCATTTTGAATTTTTTTTATTATCAATTGTGCCAGCAACATTTTTTTGTATTACAAACGATTATTTTTTACCCGGTTTATTTCTTACTTTCTAAAGAAAAATTAATTTATGACATGAGGACTGTGTAACGTTCACGCAATTGTTATTTTGTTTATTTTCCATAGCCAGCATTCATAATTGTAAATGAATTCGTTAGTTAATTTTATAAAAATATGATTAACACATGAAAACTTCAAATCAGTTTATTTTGAAAATGGTACGTCGTAGCGACTTCAAACAAGAGCATCATTCTTTTATGAAAAAATCCAAAATTTTAAATTTGATGTTAAATTTGCGAAATTTTGAAAAACAAAAACTTATGAATAACAATGTCCAATGCCCCGCCCAAATTAGCCGCTTATGTGTAGAACTAAAAAATTATATTCACGCCATATTCCACTAAATAAATGTACAGAACGCTATCATTTAAAGGGAAACCAATTTCAAGATATTTGAATTAAACCGACGTTAGGGCGGCATCTTAGAAGAGCTCCAGCTCTCTTAGGAAGTATTTTTGTATTAATGTAATTTACGTTAAATCGACATAAAGTCAGCTCTAGAATCTGCAGTTTTCTTTTGTGAAAAGAGTTTGTGGGCACCTGATATATATATATATATATATATATATATATATATATATATATATATTAATTTCGGAATTCTAACACTTAACTGTAGATTGTTAGCTCATTACCATCAACACGGCCATGGAAAACGCACCGCTATGCTACAACGGTGCAGGTTTCCCTTGGTGCCACCTTTTTAGCTACTATATTTCCCTCGAGATAACCCTTTTCAATGATTTGCTAGATCACATCTCTGACATCCCTAATGCAATCCGCTTAAGCGATCTTTACGCCCGCCCACCTGAATTCCCACAATATTCTCACTTTGCTCTTTTTTCCGTATAAGGAACGACGATCCAACGTTTTTTAATATCCAAGGTGCCTCTATAGTGAAGTACATTATATGCACGGAACCACTTACTCAACGTATGTCCAAAGACTGTCACTTAGGCGCCACCAGCACTTTAGATCAACGTCCTCTCTTGGCACCGTTTCACCTGATCTTCAACACACATCTTCAGGCTTTCAAAACGCGAATTGAAACGTATTCATCGAATGCATCTCCAATAACCTTCAGTCGTACGAAGTCCACACTATCCACCACGTCAAGAGAGCAGTCATCGACTTAATTTCCGTTATTACAGAAGTAGTCTCAATCCCTAAAAGTCGATAGATATCTTCTATAAAACTCTCACACGTTACATTGTCCCGGCTCTCAAGATCGAATGTAAACAATCTAACGTATTAATCCGTGAAATAAGCAAAATGACAAAAAATAGGACCAAATATTTCATCAAACTCGATTATAGAGAGGGAAATAAATTGTGACAAACTTTTAACGTACCGAGCTACAAGGTAATCTAATATTTAGCGACAGGGCAAGACAGAATATTATGGCCTCCACCTACAATGTGGTTTCACTATTCCTAATAATCCTGTGTTTGATAACGCCATTCAAGGTTCTATAGAGCAAGATTTTACGGATTTTCAGAACTCCGGCTTACCAGGGATAAACCTAAAAGAATATGATCAGTTCTACTCCCATTTGCACCTATCCAAACCTTCACCTATTTCCAGAAAGGTAAAATCTGTGCTTCTGGACACAACTGACTCAACAAAATGATACTGATACACCTATCTTCCTCAGTTGTCTGGTGCCTAAAGCCCATTTACAACAAGTTCTTTGCGATTTCCTATTCCCCAAAGGCTTAAAAAGCCGCATCGACTAAGGTCATGATCCCAAAAATAGCTCAGACGTGACAACACTTACATCCTATAGACTTGTCTCCCGCCTCAGCGGCTTAGGGAAATACTTTAAGCATTTCCCTAAGGCTGAGAGATTTCCTAGGATAACCTATTGCCCGACAGGCTTCCGACCAAACAGGACTTGTCAAGAGATACCATTCAAACTTACCACAACACACAAACGTTCACTCACAAAGCCTTACACATCAGGCATACCCAGGGTCCAGCCTTGGACCCAAACCTTTATCTAATCTTCGGACTTTGTCTGGCGACGACACTCCCTTCTGGGCAACTTATCGGTACTTGAAATTGCCTCCAATAAAATATTTTCTACACTACTGAACTTTTCTTATTGGGGCCTGTTTATTCGTGTTTTCAAAGACGATTACGTTAATCATGCTTATTGGGCAAATGTCAGTTAACGTGAGATTTAACTCCACGGCGTCGTATAGTCACGAAGACAGTGTATTTGGTGTATTTACAAAGAGCGTATCAAAGCAGTAACGAGAAATTGTAATAAATTTGCTCATAAATACTCTGAAAAATAAACAGAAACAGTGCACGCCGAAATAAATATAATTCAAAACTAAGTATTTGTGATCAGTCAAAATAAAGTTGGCGAAAATAGAACCAATCACGGATAATACCGAAATTGAAATTGTAATACTGTAGCTATCTCTCCGTAAATAAAAAATAAGTTAAAATGGTGTTTGTAGGTAAAATTAAGACGTCCCGGCACTTTGATCGCAATTTAACTGACATCCGCCAAATAACCAGGACCAAAGGGTTTGTATTCCAAATACAAGTAAACCGTATTGAACTTTTGCAAAATAAAATTGTTTTTTTTTATATTTAAAAAAACGATTGATTGTGGGTATGTGGGTTTGAACAGGAAGTGTCCCAATTTTTTAACGTTGAGTACGAGTATGACAAAAAATTTAAACTTCCGGTTTAAAAACATTGTCATTTGGGTATCGATGTTAGAAAAATTAGGGTCGGCTTTAGGGATAACCAAAAGTGACATCGTTTTGAAAATGTTTTAATATTATACTTAATTAAGAATTTTTCGTAAATCGATAACTCCACTTCGACGTGGAATACCCTACATTTCATATTACGGGTTCAATAGATGAAGGAAGGAAGCAAAAGCTGAAACCTGAGTAACTCTAAAATTGTCTTTCGCGAAACTTGTGAGGATTACTGTCACTCCAATAATGGAAGTTATGGCGGTTAAATACACGATTGTTATAGAATTTCATCAGTTCAAATGATGTTCTCTAAGAAGTCTTCGTCTTTTTGGGTTTTCATTACCACAAAATTTCTACTTTTGCGATCGCCCATAGCCATAGCCATGGCCGGCAGTTGACACGAATACTGGTTAAACTTATGTTTTTTAGTACTTTATGAACATTGATTACAGGTATCTTCTAATATTTTTGGCAACCTTTTAGGCATTTTCACAATACGCTCTGAAGTATCATAAGACTGTAGTTTCATTTCTTTCATTGTCTACAGTAGGTTTAATTTTGTCATGCTTCATTCACAACAAATTGCCCATGAATCTTACAATTATTATTATGGCGTGTCTGGGCATCATTAGTATGTTTAGGCCTATAGATATTGGGATAGCCTACCAGCAAATTGAAGTAATCCTCATTACTTAACCTTAAACGCGACATCATTAACACTTTTGTTGCGCCTAAACGGCACCAACTAATAGTTTCACATTTTTAGTAACCAAAAAAATTTCGACTTTCGCTTTTCGTTTCCGCAATAACTGTTCATTTTGCATTTAGGGTGCACGTGTTAAATTAGTTTCTTTACGTTATTTAAAAATCAAGAGTTTTCTATGCCTGTTGGTAGGCAACACATTTTCCTTTGGGTACGGTGCAAGAAATGTGACAAAATTGCACAAACTATTTGAGGTTTACCAGTAAATTTAAAATTTGGATAAATACTCAAATTTTTATTGGTTAAAGGTATTAGGTGATTTTCTTTTGGTCTTCTTGTAGAACGTTATTTTTGACTGACACGCATTTTCAGACGTTTTGAGAGATTTTCTGTAATTCTTATACTTGTTAAATTTCAATACAGTAGTGCGCTGGTTTTACATTTCAAAATTTATACTTAAAAATCTATACTAACTAAATACTTCAGTTTCGTTTTATTAAGGATTTAAATGGTTTCTTAATAGCTACATATGTTTTCGTCTTGACAGGAGGTGAGTCAATAATTTTCTTTTAACAGTTTAGGTGATCATTCAACTAAATGCACTTTGTACAATTAGCACTCGGCTTGTACCTAAAACATTACTTTCTCTAGGTTTTTTTTTGAGGTTTGGTGTTGTCCTTTGTTTCTTCAGGATACTGCTGTAACAGATCCTTCACCTGTACATGCTTAGAGTTTCTTCCTAAATATAGAATATTTAGTAAAAAGAATACAGGTTTAGGTCAAGTAAGATATTCGGGTACTTCAATATACAAACAACTTACTGCTTATTTTTACAGTTGCCAATCTAGCTTCAATCGTACACTATTTTAATGTGCATTAACTTTTAATGTTGAAAATTTTAAGTGCGTTATAAACAGTTGTTGCATCCTTCTACATACCGCTTTGAAGTTGTTACTTATTTGAATCTGAACTTTGCACTTTTGTAGTTCGACAGTTGTTATACAGAGTGCCCCACGTTATATTTTAACATTTTTGCACACAGCTGCTTAAAGAGTTTGTAATAAAAAATAATAATTGGGTTTAACGGTTGTTGTTGTTATTAATTTCACCCCTAATATTACTTATACTCCTAATAATAAATAGAAGATTTTGTGCCTTCAGCTCAGTCGATGATTAAACGGGCCATGTTCTTAGAATTTTATTTGCTTTAATTAGAAAATCTGTGTGTGTGGTTAGATATGTTCGCTTTAAAAAAATGTAACTTCAACATGTAAATAAATGTTAAAATACCTCGGACACCAACTTATTTTATGGAAAACAAGTAAACCGTAAATGCAATACATGTAAAATTGAAAACGATAACAAGGTTTATTATAAAAATCTTTAAATCAAGCTGTAAAGTAGCAAATCTAAATACTAATGTTAGTAAATCTGAATTAACTTAAAAATACCTTATAAACTAATGATTAGAAATGAAATACCTGTAGTACTTTTAAATTTTGGTTGTCACTGGTATACTGTTAGTGATATGAAAATTCTGACGAGTACACGCTTTCCAATTTGGTTGTGCAATTAATCTTGAAATGGAAATATAATAGAGTTTTGATATTCGTTGATCCCAAATAAGTAAATTCCTTTGCAAACAGCCAAACTTGGTTGATTTAAATGGGTTAATGTACCATTTATTTATAATTTTCTGCATAGCAACAGACTTCTATTGCGTCATCCTCGTTAAATTGAAACGTAATAGTACAATGAAATTACGTAAACGAAAAATTTAACGTTATAAAAGTAAAAATAAAAGTGCCTAAAAAGGATAAATATATCAACAATGAAAAGTAGCTTTAATTAGCTCCAAAAAAAGATGTCTGCGCACGAACTCAATGTGCGAAACCAAATGCGCGTACAACCTCCACTTTAAGATATCTAAACGCGTACTTTTCAGCTACTAAGGTATTCAATTCACATGACACAAAAATGAACGAAGTTGCCTAAATTATTGCAAATTTCAAAACAACTTAAAAGGTTGGTTACAAGTTAAATGTTTAATGTATGTTCTATGTTTCTCACTTGCTATGTATAACTATTTAAGTTTTAATTGCACGTTCTAACAAACGCTATCATAATAAGGAAGCTATTAATCATTCACGAACATAAGTATTGCGCTCTTCAGCCACAAAGGGTGTACCTATTTTTTAGAGTTTTACTGTGTAATTATAAGGCTTCTAGCTTACGCTTCTAATCTTTGCTTGTAGTAGTAGAAGTAGCAGACTACCATTTTTTTTTGTTGCTTGAAAACTTATCCTTTACGTTTCAGTCAGTTCTGTTAATCACTTTAAAATTTTTTCTTTCTGTGCTGAAGAAAAACGCAATGGTAAACATCTGGCTGAAATATTTTAGTTATTTATATCTGATTTATGTTATGTTTTGGTTAAATTAAAACAAATACGCCAGTTTTATTATATATTTCACTTTAATTATATGTTGTGTACTGTGTATTATGGTAATTTATGGCGCAATTTTTTTTATTTTTAGAGGTAGCACTAGAAAAAAAGGTGAGTGTGGTACGGTTACAACGGTTAGTTAAATCATTGTGTAATAATAAGGGTTTCCGGTTTGTTCACTAAAAAGTAGCTATCCAGATTTAAATACTATTACCCATTATAGTTAGTACAATTACACATCTATACTAGTGGGACTTTATAGAGATTTTGTTAACTACATTTTGTATATGTTCAAAGGTTTGGGTTATTATTTTTTTTTGCAAGAGTTAAACCGATTTGTGTTAAACTACCAATAGCTGTTTTCTTTATTACTGCGGATTAGTAGTTAATTCTTAACTGCGTCCATCATTTTTTTTAACTGTTATGTACCTCTTGTTGTATCGTAGCTCCTTTCTTGCTCTAAGGGCAATATAAATATAAATCAGTGGCGCCCTTTTATAACTTTATGTGTTTCTACGCTCGCCACACGCCGACTCTTCCAAGTTCCGAACCGACGGACTGTGCAAAATTAGGTTTTTGAGTTTTTGGTATAAACTTTCCGGCCATTTTCTAAGCACCCTGTATACATTTGTAGGTAACTTTTTACAGGTTTTATACGCCACATTTGTGAACAATATGAAACAATTTAGCCTGCCTCAATTCAGTTTAAAAAGTAATTTTTGTGTCAAAGACTACATGTATCAAAAATTTCGATAAAATCATTCACTTTTGACATATATGAACGCGCATTTAAAGTTTTTTTTTAATGAAAAAGTTAAGGCCTATTTCCGGTATAACCGGAAATGGTATTAAACTGACATGTTTTACCTAAAACGGGCTTTTTGTAGAACCTCTATACACATATTCGCAGTAATCTCATATTCAATTAAAATTCGAATAAGAGTTTAGGAGGAAAACGCTCGGACCCGTTGATTTTTATTTTCAATTTAGAATTTGTTACGCAAAAATGAAATATACAGCGTGTGTCAATAAAGAGATGTGACGTCATCGACATTTTTTGAAATATCAACCCCCATTCTTTAGTGCAAAATTAGAAAGCGAACATCTTTTTACGTCCGACAAGGTAAATATGGACGATGGTTACATATCCATCAATTAAGGGAGGTATCGCCCACGGACGCAAGTTACGTAAAAAAAATTCTAAAAAAAAATAAAAATCGACGGGCCGAGCGTTTTCTTCCTGAACTCCCTTTCGAGTTTTAATTGAATGTGTCTGCTACTTTAGGAACGCACTGTATACATAACCATTCAGCTCGTCGCGAAAAACCCGGCAGATGTTATATTGTAGAGAACGTGTTAAAGCTATAATGATCTGTAAAAGTGAATTAAATGTATTTAATAGTTTGTTAGAGATCTAAGTGTATATATCGAAACATCTAACGTATATTGCAAGTGGTATTGTTGATTGAGGCTGTACCTGAAAAAGTAGACAATTTTTTTAACCTTTAATTATAGAGTTTAGTGTTTTTGAGGCCTTTTCTAAATTAATGAAACGCATTCTCAATGCATGACATTTTTTCTTTTGTACGTAATCAAAATTCCCTATTTAATGACTTATATTTTATAGCGAAAATAAAACCTATAAACTCTAAGAATGTATTCGCCATTAAATTTTTAATAAAAGGAAAGCTTGCCTTAGTTCACGAAAATAAATTCTTAAATAATTCATGCAACACATGTCGTTTTTCTTTTAGCTTTATTTCGTCTTGAACAAATCCATCGTAGGTATCACAGTAAGTGGAGGATAATGGTAAACGTGGTGAATATTTCATATCGGTGCTCCCCCCGGGGAGCTCATTAGCAGGGGCGCTTGTGTCGCGGACTGCTGCGATTCCCACATAACGCTATCTTCGTGATTGGCTTCCATCGCAAGTATGATGGCGTTCTAATGCTTTTATATACTAATGATTTCTTATCTTATACACAAACAAATATCTTATTACGTTATTAACGATAGCAACCTCAATCGATTTTTAAATCATAAATCAAGCAGATACAAATTTTTTTATTAATGTCTCCATAGCGCAGCCAATTGCCAATTCTAAATTAATCTCTTATTCTATATGATTACAATACAATCTATTGTCTATTTACATTTAAATTACATAGATCACGAATTTATAATGTCTTTTAATGTTAATATAACATTTATCAACTTATAAAAAGGTAGTTTGGCTGTTTTAAAATTTAATTTGCCAAGTTTTGTTATTGACGAGCAATACCCATACCAATCTTTTCAAAATGAAGTTTGTGATTTTTACTATCTTTCATTATTAATGGGGTGATATGTATGTTTATTAAGAAAATAATTTTTAATTCAATGTACAATGTGTCTAATTTAATAGTTAATCTATATAGCATTATAATGATAATAGCGCCAAATTAGTTTCATCCGGAAATTAGTGTAAAAGCAGTGTTATTAAAAGTGGTTTGATTAAATAGTTCAATGAACTGTATGAGAAGAACGATCAAAATACACCTACAATAACACAATAAGGAACACCTACTGTTCTGAAGAGAACAAATTATCTGGACAAGATGGCACATAAACTATGAAAGTACAATAGAGAAATTAGTACCTACCATAAATAAATTGACCATTAAATATTGAGAAGAATAACATCACGGATGAATGAGACCAAACCCTTATCGATACGTGATTAAGAGAATAAAACCTCATCTTATAATTTCAAAGTAGCTATTTATGTACCCAGTTAACAAAAGTCTTATTTCTTGTGATAAATCCTATTCTATAATTCTTTAAAATTTAAATCCACAATTCGGTTTGAATCAAGCAGGTTCACGTTATGGCTTATCGTCAGTTTGTCGTCTTTGTAAAAGTGATGGGTAATTTTGGAATTAAATTACGTATACGAAGAATCACCGAATAATCAAGCAGAATTATCACATAATACAGAAAATGTGGCAGAAAGTGTTCTGTAGCAAACAGAAATTTTTAAATTTGAAAAATTATATTTCTATTTTTCATCTTTAGTTGTGAATTGAATTATTCACAATTCGTGAAGCTTCTTGTAACTCGTTACGAAAAGAATTACAAAACCTTGAATGTCAAAATCAGAAAACGGATATTAGAGTAATGAAAAAAATACGGTATATGCAGAGTACCAGATTTGTGGTAGTTATTTCAAACAGCTGGGACAAAAATGTGACGTTTTAAGTAAAATTGTCTGATCAAAATTTTTTTAAGACATCAAATCCCAAAGAAATTGTCGGTTTTTGTGAATCTCTAGTATAACAAAAACAAAAACTTATTGTATCAATCTATAGTCACATCGAAAGAAAAATTTAAAGTTAGTATTAGGTACAATAGAATAAACATATATAAATTGTAGTTTTGCATTATAACCAACCGATCGGAAACACCAGATCAAATATTTATTGTACAAAGAAAAATTAACAACTCTTCGCTTATCAGCAGGTCGTAAATGATGTCAGAAACTTATCTACAGTTATAAACTACACTTTTATCTTTTGGGCGCCACTCACACTGTAACAACCCATTTTGAGTTGTATTACAATATACCGTAGTTTAGGTCTTTCCTTCATTCAGTTGTAAATATAAGAAAAAATTTTTAATTATTTTTGCAATATAGCTATGAGGTAGGCAACTTAATTTGGATTTTGATGTAACTTAAGTGCACATCTTCTTAAAGGTTTATATTCCCAATTTAAATTATTTTTCTGCTCATATCTTTTGCGCACCGCTATATCATCATCCAATTTCAAAGCATCCATTTTTTCCACCTCCTGATGAAAGTTGTGTTGTTAGGAAGCTTTTTTTGGTTTCCACCTAAATTTTTTGAAAGTGCCATTGATTTGATGGTAAGATATTTTAACGCATTATACTAAAAATTAAAACACTTGCTCTTTGCAGGCACTTACTTTCTTTTTTTTTACTTTGATTTACACTTTTATTACAATTACTTTTCTACTTTAATTACATTTTACGTACGCATTTAATTTTACTTTTACGTACGCTTTCATTTTATGATTGCAAGTTTTGCATTCAAAATTTCAAGAAAAGGCAATAAACGGATTATTCAATTTCATGAAGATAAATTTATAAGAAGGAAAATTCCATTTATGGGTGTGGTTTACAACGTAAAGCATTATTTCGAGATATTGCGCAATAGATGACATCGCCTTGGTTGACAGTTCCGTAATCATTTAGATACCAGAGGTTATTAAAACGTTTGTGTACAAAAATTTTACGAACAGGTATTTAGTTTTAATGATTAATTAGTAATTTAAGGCTATTTTTAAGATATATTTTTTATTTAACCCTATCATTTTAACTGTTAATAAACATAGTCTGTATATATTTTATTTGTTACATTTTGATAAAATTTTTAGTGTAGACCTCGGTTTAGTTATTCCGAGCATTATTAAAAAATAACGTGGCGTCCGAGATCATTTTTATTAGTGTTACATTGCATTTTTATTATTTATGTTCAGTGGAAGTAATCTAGCATAAATTGTGGTAATTAAGCAAATCAAAAGATTGAACCACCCTACATTAATCTACCGATTGAGTCAAAGGCATTATTTTTGGTGAATGGTTTGTATCTCCAGTTAGTTTAACGATTTGTTTTTGGAGAACTTTTTACACTTATTTCTTTATTATATTATTTAAAACACTTTTTACATTTTATATTTTATACGATTACCATTTACACCACTTATTTATAACATTGCCTAAATAGTTGAAATACTAGTTTAATATAAAATCTATTATATAAAGTTATAATCACATCGATACAATAATTTAATTATAGTGTGAGGTACAGTAGCATAAACATATATAAAGCTAGTTTTTTACGATAGCTAGCCCATCACAAACCTAAGACAAAATACTTACTGTACAAAGACAAATTGATAGCTGTTTTCTTTCAGCAAGTCGTAAGGGATGTCAAAGATTTATCTACAGCTATAAACTAGACGTTTACCTTTTGGACAATACTCGCTTTGGGTAGATAATTTTGTTCGACATCCCACTTCATTTGCGATCTGTAACAATATTTACAATGAACAAATGATTATTTATAAAAAAACTAAAACGTTCTGGACGATTCCCAGTATCAACTTTCTATTTTACAATTAGTACATGAATCGTTTTAGTAGTTGAATATTGGGACAACAAGATAACATTAATATACACATACTGAGAAAAAACTAGTAACTAAAATCTAGTAACTACATCATTAAGAGTGTAGCGCTTGAGTCTACGTTGAACAACTGTGGATTGCGCAAGATCACTACCTAGCTTATTTGGATGTACACTTAATCTTTTATTATATTTAACACTATAATGCTTTACCACACATTTCATTGATTTCGTTTGAAGATCACGTGCGATGACGTCATTTGGAATAAACCATAGTGCATCAACAATCAATCGTAAAACCTTTGACTAGAACCTTCCGATGATTTCAATGTTCGACACCAGAGCAGTCTCCATAACTGCAAGTTGTAGGACCATATGGGCATGAGTATCGCTTTATAGATCAGTAGTTCACTTTCAGTGGATAGTTGAGAGTGCCTGGCAATCAGCCAGTACGTCTTCCTAAGTTGAAGATCCAATTGCTTTCTTTTAATGCACTCTCCATATGCGGCATCGGTCTAGATGAACTCCAGGTATCGAACCTCATCCTATTGGGGTAGCAGAAGGTTGTTTGGTTTGACTGATGGTGACGCGGACAGATTTAAGTTCATTGGGTTTAATACGCCATTTACTGAGTCATGTTTCAATTTTGTAAAGATGGTTCTGGAGAATTTGAGAAGCGATGGTTGGGTCATGATGACAAGCTAAAATGGCAGTGTCATCAGCAAAGTTGCTAACAGACTGTACTTACTTATGGGTCGGTCAGCCGTGTATATAAGGTAAAACAGCGGTCCAAGAATACTGCCTTGTGGAACTCCAGAAAGGATTTTGTAGCGGGGTGTTTATTCGCTCCGGTATTTAACAAGGAAATAACGGTCTTAAAAGTAGTATTTTGAAATAAGGACAAAGTTATGGGCGAAGCTTTTCTTAATTTGTAAAGCAGACTTTACAAACGCCTGCGATATATCTAAGAATGCTGCTGAGCAGAACTCTTTTTTTAGAGTTTAATTAATTATGTGAGTGAAACCAAACTTGTGGTTGAGTATTAATTGGTGCTCTTGAATGAGTGGTTTTAATTTATGAATAAGTAATTTTGACATAACGGGTAATAAGTTTATGAGTCTATATGGTGATACCTCTTTTAGCGCTTTACCAGGTTTTGGAATAAGAATGAATTCTGATAGTTTCTATTGCAGGCAAAAGTATCTTACTCTTAGGGTAACATTGAAAATAGCTGTTAAAAAGTGTATTGCCTTGTATGGCAGCTCGTTAAGAATTTTAGCTGTTATTAAATCATAACTCGGGCTTTTTTTGAGGTTTAATTTTGATTTAAGACAGTTAGATACTTGCTTGGCTAAGAACTTATTTAAAGGAAGTTCAAGCTGCTACAGCATGTTTAAGAACTCGAAAATTTTGTTTCCGAGACAATAGCAGGAAAAAAACGTTTTGTAGATGTTGGGTAAATAGTTTTTCAATATCAATTTTAGCCCAACCTTGTTCTGTTTTGAGGGGTGAATTTTGCAGTTGTAAACGATGAACTTTGGTTGTAGCCTTCCGTAGGGAATATTCTGTTGCTTCAGACGGTGTTAAATCATTAAAGTAACACTGTATTCCTTCGTTGCTTTTGATTTAGTAGGTTTTTAATTCTTGGACACATAGTTTTGTTCTGAGGAACCCGTGTAATCTGCCAACATTTTCTGAGTTCGTGTTTCAGTGCTAATTTTTTTAATTTTGTGGATAATTCAAGTCGGTTGTCGTATGTTGTTGCTGGTGGTGTGGTTGCCATATACAGTCTTGAATGGCTGTAGTTAGATATTGAACTGATGGTTCTATTTTCAAGTCAGTTTTAAGTGATGTGTTGAGATCAAGCTTTTGATCAATCAAATTCTTTAAATTTAGCCCAATTTGTACGTTTATTTGCTAATGTGGCGTTTTTAGTGTTAATACTTACAGTGATCAAAACTGGTGAATGGTCGGATAAAAAGTCAAGACAGGTGATTGCATTTAATAGAAAAGTCGGTATAGCTTTTGTGACAAAAATCAACTAGGTTGGGCTTTTTTCTTTTGTTAGTAGGCCAGTAAGTAAGATTATTGGGTAGCATAGTCGAGTAGAGCTCTCTACCCTTGGGCGTAATTAACCGAGAGCCCCAGCAAGTATGCTTGGCATTATAGTCCACGCCTGCGGTAAGTCGACTACCTAAAGTGTTTTAAACATCTTCATATTGCTTCTCTTTAGTAGCGTGTTTAGGATAGTATACCAGTGGTCCACTCCAATCCCCGATTGCCACACTCGTAGCTTGAAGATGTGATTTCTATATTTGTTGAGTTCGTGATGTTTTATAGAATTTTTGATCAGTACAGCCGTGTCTCCATGAGTGCCGTCAGGATGGTTTGTAATATAAATACTGTAGTTTGGTTGTTTGAAGTAGCTCTTATTAGTAAAATGTGTTTCGAAAATTAGTATTATGCCGATGTTGTGATTGATTAGAACAGTTTTTATTTCATCGACGTGGTTTGATCAGCCATTGGAATTTTACATTCCGATTGTAAGACACTTTGAAAGTTTACTGATTATTGTTTTTAGAAAGTTTGACATAGGTCCCTTTTGTTCAAGAATGTTATTCATCGTGTTTTTAATTCGTACATGTTTGATTCGGTTACCAAGGATGGTGCATTCGTTCTATAATCTTGATTTTGTGTTTTGCTAATACGCGGTTGTGTTAAAGGATAATGGTTTTCTTCAGTGTTGAATACAATATGTTTCGGTCTAAGGGTGGAATGTTCTTTGTGTAATAAACCTTTATAAACCATACAGCCTATATACGTAGCAGGGTGGTTGCCGTGACATAATTTACATTTGACATCAGGAGTTGTAAGTGTTCTTGGACACTGGTCAGTAGGGTGGCCTCCCATACATATTACACATCGCGGTCTTAGTTGTCAATATTACCTGGTGTGATCATATCGTTGACATCTACCACATTGAGGAATGGCAGAGGCGGTTCGAATTTAACTGTATACCCCAGGATGGTGTATATATTATAGATGTCTTCATTGTTGGGAGTAGCTTTATGATCTATGAAGAATATAGGTTCTTTTGACTAAAGTACTTTTTGTAATTCTTTTATGTGTAATGAACCGTGCATATTTTTCAAAATTACACTAGTTGTTTTTTTTTCTTTGAGTCTGTAAGTATGAAACTTAGTTTTTTTCTCTATCAAGACTTTGGTTATGGTTGTGTAGCTTTCGCTGGCTTTTGGTTATATTTTAATTTGTTTAAAATTTGGAACTTTAATTTCGTAATTGTTTTTACCACCGCGTTTAGTAGATTTGCGAGAGGAGAAATGTTTTTGACACCTTGTACAAACCATGGAGGCGGCTTTGGTGTTTTATTCGTTTGAGAAAATTGAAGATCTTTATTGCTTGTATCATCTTCTGATTATCTTCACCATCTAGGTTTTGGAAACGATTTGAAGTTTTTATTGGGGTATTTAAGCAATAGTCATCTTATTTTGTTTGTTTATCTCTTCTTTTTCTGAACTAGTTCTGAGTCATTTCTTTGCATTTGTAACTACTTGCCATTCTTCTTCGCATTGCACTCTAGGGACTCGATTGGGATATTGGAATGATTGACTATATAACGAGGGAATACGTTTGCATGTTAAAGTGGCGGTAAATGGAATCCTATTGGTAATGGTTGGGCTTCGCTAACATTTTCCGTTGGTAATAAACGAAACATTCGTGAAGCGTTAATCATAATTATTTTATTTTAATTTACCAGTTTTGCAAAAATATAGGAAATTCCACGAAAAAACCGATGCACGCCATAGATTTATATAGCTAGTCCCAACAAATTATTCATGCTACTATTTCGAATGTCCCCTCAAAAGGAGATATAAACTATCTAGAACGTTGGGACTACTTACATAAATTAATAAAATATAAATAAAATTAAAATGTAAGTAATATACCGGGTATCTTCGGTTGTACTTGATAAAACATTTTTGAATCTCGTTTTGATGTCTAGGTTTGCAAAGAATATAGAGCACGTTTGTAGCTTTTATATTCTAGACGGCCATGATAATTGAGAAAATGCCATTTTAGGTGCAAGAAAAGTGCCATTTCAGTCATTAACACGGCAAAATGTTGCTGGTCAAAATGCAAAATTTCACAAACATCGGAACGCTTTGCAAAAACACATAATACAGATCTTTATTCAGTTTAGTTACAATACTATGGGTCAATCCGATGTATGTGAAATTTTGGGTCTAGGCATAATATAATACTATTAACTTTTCTTAATACCATTTGGACGCATTAGGGAGTCAACGTAATGGTTCAAACATAAATATTGGTCGTAAAGCTTTACGATAATATAATTAATTTTTATTGATAGTTGTAAGAACTACTCACAAGATACAATATTCTCCATAACATCTCTTTATTGCGTATAGCGGGTGGCCAGATTTCGAGTAGATTGTAGGTAAAGTATAGGTCCGATTCGATACTTCAAGTATTTATTTATTTATCTTTGTAGTTAAAAATCAAATATGGTGCCAGGTTTTTGATTTATGACGTAAACTTATTTTTTTTCACGGAAACCAAGTCATTTTTCTCCCACTGAAAGGACTGCTTCTCATGCTTTTCAAAAATGTAAACAAGATAATATTATTTTCAGAAACTAGAATGTTACGAATAACTACTGCAATGAATGATATATTTTAAGAGGGCGGTGACAGTATGATGCGTTGCCGTACCTAATCGAAAGGATTTCTTTTGTAAAATGATTATCTGTAATGATCCAAAAGTCCAAAATGAAACGTAGTATGACTTATCGAATATTTACGATTTGGCATGAGAAATACTAATAATTTTGACAAATACGAATGTAATAAGTAACGTATTTTCAGATACATTCATAAATATTTAGATGCTTTTGTAATCTAACATGGCAGGTCAGTAAAATATATTTCAAAAAATCGTTTTAAAACATAAAATCATCCTATATATAATATTAAAAAGCAACAGATAGGGAAATTAAGTTCTTTGATTTATTTTGACGTTCAATCGATTACCAAAATTTCCAGACCACAAATTATTCAATAGCACTAATGTTTTTTTACAACATAATGGCACAATCCCTTTTACATAATTATTTACTTCTCTGCGCGTTTCAATGCAACATGTGTCATTATCAAGGGAAAATATATAAGTAAAATAACAAACAAGGTAACAAATCATTAACGTTAAAGAGCAAACTTGATGTAGCTAGGTAATTATAATTCCATATTTAAAATCTATTAAATATGAGTCTAACTGTCCGTTCATTAAATGTACTTTCTGTTTATAATCATAAATTTCTGATGCATAAAAATAAACAGAAAGTATCTTTAATGAACGAACAGGTTGATCTTATAGACTCACCTTTAAGAGATATTTTAAATGTAAAATTATAATTTAATTAAGTTTGCTGTTTTACCTTAATGATTTGATACCATTACTACTTATTTATTATGTTACTTATATCCTTCCTCTTGATAATGATACATGTTGTATTGAAACGCGTAAAGAAATAAGTAATTACAAAAAAGAAATTGTGAAATTATATTATAAAGAAACAGTGCTATTAAATATGGAATTCCACGAAGTAAGGTAAAGAATAGAATTACTTTTTTTGTTCATTATTCTCCAGGATACATCTTCATTACCATTATTCTGTTTATAGTCCATATTTGTTTAATTCAACAAATATGGACTATCAACAGAATAATGGTAGTAAAGCATATAATTTAATCAAAAATTATTGGTTTTTCAAAATGATCAAACTAAATAAAGGAATTTCTTTCAGGTACCTTATACTTTTTTCTATTCATCGACAACTATTGTAGTAATTTATTCTGTAACTTCGCAGTTACTAAAAATAATATTTTTCTGATAAAATACTTATCTTTTTTGGGTTTTTTTAATTATACAATTTCAAGGTTTAGATAATACTTACAGTTATCTTCGTTAGTAGTAATATCTGTTAAAAATTGTTGAAGCCTGCTATTAATATAACAATCAGAGAAACGTATAAGTCAACTATAAAATTAAATA
Source organism: Vesta saturnalis (assembly GCA_036346205.1). Lineage (NCBI taxonomy): Eukaryota > Metazoa > Arthropoda > Insecta > Coleoptera > Lampyridae > Vesta > Vesta saturnalis. The sequence goes on along the minus strand of JARFJB010002176.1, from coordinate 3,350,418 downwards.
TTTTTCTAAAACTACCTTAGAAACTATTGTTTTCGTCTTTAAAAATGGCAAGGAAAATATGATTTTCTTCTCTAGCGAGGAGAGTAAAATAATAATGTTGCTACATTAATCATTACATTTAAAATGAGAAAATATCAGTATCAATTTTTTTGCGCGTCGTATAGATTACTCTTAAAGTAACTTATAATAAAATTACAATTACATAATAGTATACTACATAATATGTGTGGTAAGTAGCCTATTACGTACGAGAGTCGTGATTTACACGAGTGCGTAATAGGCATTACCACCCGCGTTGTGTACTATGCTTTTTCTACTCCTCTAGAGTACAAGACAGTGTCGTAACTACCACTCATTAAAGTTCTTGTGACCTTTAAACGTTTTATACGCAATACACGTACCTAATATTGTAATGAACGATCCTATAAAAATAAATTATTAACCTTATTTTTTGTATGGTTAACGATGGAATGAAATTTTATTTTATTAACAGAAGTTATTGCTCTAAAGTAATAATAAACTTAAATGTACTACAAACTGTAATTTATAGCACTGATATATTTTAGTATTTCAGACTTGAAATTTACTGATAAATTTTTCAGTTTACAATAATGGACTATGCTTTTAAAACACTGAAGTAAATGGCTCAGGTAAATATTTGGGTTTTAATGTTTACACATTGCTTTCAATATATTCTATGTATTAAATTGTAGTGGCAGTTGAGGCTTTATTTAACACGGAATTGTCAATTAACTTTCGGTACTTTGATACGGCTATTTAGCAGCAGAACCACCATTGATAGAAGACGGAAGAATGCCACAGAATAAACATAAACTTACTACAATTTAAATGTTAATAGCCTTAAAAAAATACGGTAAACGACCATTATGAAAATAACAGTAAGTGCTTATTCAGTATTCAAAATTAGAGAAACAATACAGATTAACATAAAAAAAATGCACCAAAAGAAGAACAGTACAGCCCAAAAACTATCATACAACAAGCAAACAAACATTCACAGGACAATAAACGCCAACACAACAAAACCACAGAACGAACAAAAACATAACATAGTAAAACAAGCAACCGAAGGTTAGACACAATGAAAGTACAACACAAACTAAGCACAAGAAGAAAGCCGAGCACGGAAAGACCACGGACCACACAAGAAAAAAAGGAAGGACAAAGCACAGAAAAGCCAATTGCGATACAACCAAAAGAAGAACCACATCAAACACAGAGAAGGACCAAAAAAGAACAAAACAAGAAAGAAAGACAAAACACAACCAAACAACAGAGGAAGAGAAACCAGACACAGGGACCAAACAAAACAAGAAAACAAAAAAAAAAAAAAAAACAAGCAAACAAGAACCGAACGCATGGAAAACACAGACAGGACGAACGGAGTAAAGAGAGAAAATTTTACCGCAAACGCACAAAAGACAACAGACCAAGCAAAGGAAAAGACCAGACAGGAGAAAGGACGGCAGGCAACACAAAGGCAAAAGGCGGCAGGCAACGCAAAGGAACGCAAACGAACAAACCGACAAAGGACGAACAAGCGGAAAAAGAAGACAGAAGCGGAAAGGGCAAAAAACAACAGCGACAGAGACAACAAACAAGAAACAAAAGAACGACAAGACGAGAAAGAACAGAGACAGACAAAAAACAAGTTAAGAGAAGGAAGCGGGCAGGAAAAAACAAAAAAACAGAACAAAAAAAATACAGACAAAAACGAGCAAAAAGTAACGAACGGCAAGAAACAAACAGGAAAAGGACGAAGGAAAAAAAACAGACCCGCAAAAGGAAAAAAAAAAAAAACAGAATAAAAGACAAGAAGCAGAAACAGAAAAAGAAGACAAGACAGAACAAAGAAAAGACAAAAAACAAACAAAACCAAAAAGGAAAAACAGAAACAAAAGAAAGAACAAAAAGCAAGAACAAAACTAGGGACCAAGGCAACGATAAATAATCAACAAGAAAGGTAACAGAAAGAAACAGCCAACCCGCAAACAAACGAAAAACAAGACACGATAGAACAACCAGACGCGAACATCCGCCGACAGGTGAAAAGACCCCACAACGGGACAAGACACAACAAACACAGAAAGGAAAGAAGAATAGAAAAGAGAAGAACGGACAAAAGGAAAAGAAAAAAAGACAGAAAGACGAAAAGGAAAAAAAGGACAAAAAAGGGAAAACAAGACAAAAAACGACAAACAGGCACCAGAAAAAAGAAAATTGGCAAACAGAACTAGAATACTCAAGGAACGAAAACACAAACATAAAAACAGAAAAAAGAAAGAAAAAAAAAAAAAAACAGGAGGGACAAAGAAAACCAACAAACAAGGACAAAGAAGAAAAGCAAAGGACAAAAAGCGGACGAAAAGACAAGAAAAAGACAGACAAACAAAAACAGAAAGAAAGAGACAAGAGAAAAACCCAAAAAACAGCAGAAAGAACAAAAGAAGAAAACCAAGCAAACAAGAAAAAAACGCAAGAAAAAAGAAAGAAAACAAAAAAAAACCCGGAAAGGCCCAAGGGAAAAAAAAAAAACAAAACAAGAAGGACAAGACAAGACAAAAACAACAAACGGAAGAAAAAAAAAAAAAAAACGCAAAAAAGAAAAGAACCCAGAGACAAAACAAAACAACAAAAACAGGCAAAAAACACAGAAAACAAAGAAAGAAAGAACAGAACAGGCAAACAAAAGACAAACAAAAACAGAAACAGAAAAGACAGAAAACACAAAAGGACAAACAGAAACAGAACAAAACAAGCGAAAAAGGCAAGACAAGACAGACAAAGCGAAAAACAAAGCAGAACACAGAGGCGCAACAGACAACAAGCAGAAAAAAGACAAAGACAAGCAGCAACAACGACAGAACAGAAAAACAAACAGAAAAACAAGGAGAAACAGGAAAGCGAAGCCAGAAAAAAAAAAAACAAAAAAAGCGAAGACACAGGAAAGCAACAAAAAAACAGACAAACGAGACGAAAAGGCAGCGCGGCAAAAACAAAAGAGCGAAAACCAAAGAACAGAACAGACAAAAAGACAGACACAACAAAAAGGAAGAAAAAACAAAAGGAAACACAAAAAGAAAAGACAAAAAAACAAACAAAAACGGAAAACAAAGCACAACAAGAACGAACAGAAAACAACCAAACAACAAAAACAAAAAACGAACAACGCAAACCAACCAGAAGAGAACAGCAAAAAACGAAAAACAGAACAACAACAAAAAGACACAGAACAGAACAAAGAACAGAACAGAACAGAAAGACACAGACACACAGAACAGGAACAGAAGAAAGGAACAGAAGAAAGAAAACAGGAACAGACACAACCAGACAAAACCACAAGAACAGACACAGAAGAAAGACACAGACAGGAAAAGACAAGACAAGACACAGACACACAAACAGACACAGACACAGACACAACACAGACCAACAACACAACACAACACAGACACAGACACAGACACAACACAGACAAACAGACACAGACAACAAAGACACAAACAGCCAGACACAGACACAACAGGACAAGACACAACAACACAGACACAAAACACAGACACAGACACAACAGAACAGACACAGAACAACAAACAACACAGACACAGAACGACACAGACACAACACAGACACAACAGACACAACAAAGACACAGACACAGAAACACAGACACAAACACAGAACACAGACACAGACAAGAACAGAACAGACACGAACAGAACAGAACAGACAAGACAAGAAAGAAGACACAGACACAGAACAGAACAGACAAGGGACAAGGACAAACAGAGACAGACAAGAAAGACAAGACAGAACAGAAAGAAAACAGAACCAAAAGAACAGAACAGAAAAAGAACAGAACAGAAAGAAAGAACAGCAAGAACAGACAAGACAGACACAGAACAGACACAGACAGACAAGACAAACAGAAAAGAAAACAGAACAGACAAAAAGACAAGACAGAACAGAAAGACACAGAACAGAAGACAAGACAAACAGACAGAAACAGACACAGAAAAGAACAGAAAACAGAACAGAACAAGACCAGAACAGACAAGACACAGACACAGCAAGAAAACAGAACAGACACAGACCAAGACAGAACGACAAGACACAGAAAGCAAGACAAGCACAGACACAGAACAGAACAGACACAAACAGACACAGACAAGACCAAGGACAGACACGGACACGACACAGAACACAGAACAAGACAGACACAGAACAGACACAGACACAAAGAACAGAAAGAACAGAACAGACACAGACACAGACAAAAGACAACAGACAAGACACAGAACAGAACAGAACAGACACAGAACAGACACAGACACAGAACAGACAAGACACAGACAACAAAGACACAGAACAGACACAGACACAGACAAGAACAGAACAAACAGACACAGACACAGAACAGACAACAAGACAAGACAAGAACAGAACAGAACAGAACAGACAGACACAGACACAGACACAGACACAGACAACAAGACACAGAACAGACAAGACACAGACACAGCGACAAGACACAGACAAGGCAAACAGACCAAGACACAGACACAGACAGACACAGACACAACAGGCACAGCCACGGCACAGACACAGGCAAACAGACACAGACACAGGACAGACACAGACAAGACACAGACAAGACACAGAAACACAGACAAACAGACACAGACACAGACAGACAGACAGACCGAAACAACAAGACACAGACACAGACACAGACACAGACAAGACAGACACAGACAACAGACAGGCACAAACACAGACACAGACACAGACAAAGAACAGACCAGACAAGACACAGACAGACACAAGACACAGACACAGGACAGACACAGACACAGACACAGACAGACACAACCAGACACAGACACGACACAGACAACAGACACAGACACAGACACAGACACAGACAACACAACACAACACAGACACAGACAAGACAAACAAGACAGACACAGACCGACACAGCACAGACAACAGAGAAGACACAGGCACAGACAGAACAGAGACAGAACAAACAGAGACAGACAGAAAGACAGAACAGACAGAAAGACAAGACAGAACAAGACAGAACAGACAGACAAAAGAAAGACAAGGGACAGACAAAGACAGAGACAGACAGAACAGAGCAGAACAGACAGAACAGACACAAGACAGGAAAGACAGACAGACAGAGAAAGACAGAGACAGAACAGAACAGAGAAGACAAACAGAACAGAAAGAACAAGACAGAACAGACAAGAACAGAACAGACAGACAGACAAGGAGACAGAAAGAAAGAACAGAACAGAACAGACAAGAAACAGACAAGACAAACACAGAACGGACAGAGCAAGACAAGACAGAAACAGAACAGAACAGAAGACAAGACAAAACAAGACAAACAACAGACAGACAAGACACAGCCAAGCACAACACAGACAAAGACAGACACAGGCAAAACGAACAAAGAGCACAACACAGACACAGACACAGACACAGACAGACACAGACACAGACACAGACACAACACAGACACAACACAGACACAAGAACAGACACAGACACAGACACAGACACAAACAGACACAGACACAGACAAGACACAGACACAGACACAGACACAGACACAGACACAGACAACAAGACACAAAGACACAGACACAGACCAAACACAGACACAGACACACAGACAAGACAACAAGACAAGACACAGACACAGACACAGACAAGAAATACAGACCAGACACAGACACAGACACAGCCAACGCAGGCACAGACAGCACAGACAAACAACAGACACAGAACAGAAAGACACAGACACAGAAACACAGACCAAGAAACACAGACACAGACACAGACACAGACACAGACAAGACACAGAACAGACAAGACAACAGACACAGACAGACCAGACACAGACAAGCACAGACACGACAGCACGGACACAGACACAGACACAACACAGACACAGAACAGACACAGACACAGACCGAACAGACACAAGACACAGACACAGCACAGGCACAGACACAACACAGACACAGAAAGACAGACACAGACAAGACAAGACACAGACACAGACAAAACACAGACAAAGACAGACACGGCACAGACAGAGACAAAGAGACAGAGACGAGACAGAGGAGACAGACAACAGAGAAACAGACAGACAGGAAAGAGACAGACAAAGACAAAGACAAGACAGACAGACAGAAGACAGAACAGACAGAAGAACGAGAAGACAGACAGACAGAGACAGAAGACAGAACAACAGAGACAGACAGACAGACAGAACAGAAGACGAGACAGAGACAGACAGAAAGACAACAGAGAAACAGACAGAAGAACAGAAAGAGACGAGAAGAGACAGAACAGAGACAGAGACAGAGACAGAGACAGAGACAAGACAGAGACAGAGACAGAACAGACACAGACACAGAACAGACACAGACACAGACACAGACACAGACACAGACACAGACACAGACAGACACAGACACAGACACAGACACAGACACAGACACAGACACAGAGACAGACACAGACACAGGCACAGACACAGACACAGACACAGACAGACAACCAGACACAGACAACAGACAGACACAGGCACAGCCACTGGCACAGCAAGACAAGGCAAGGCACAGGCACAGACAACACAGACAAACAGACACAGACACAGACACAAGACACGACACAGACACAGACACAGGCACAAGACACAGACAGACCAGACAAACAGACACAGACACAGACACAGACACAGACACAGAGACAGACACAGACACAGACACAGGCACAGACAAACAAGACACAGGCACAGATACAGACAAGACACAGACAGACACAGACACAGACACAGGACAGACACAGGCGAACAGAGACAGACAAGACACAGACAGACACAGACAAGACACAAGACACAGACACAGACAAGACAAGACACAGACACAGACACAGGAAACAAACAACAGACACAGACACAGACAAACACAGACAGACACAGACACAGACAAACAGACACCGACAGAACAGACACGGACAGACAGAGACAGAGACAGAGACAGAGACAGAGACAGAAACAGACAGACAGACAGACAGACAGACAAGAAGAAAGAGACAGAGAGACAGACAGACAGACAGAGACAGAACAGAGACGAACAGAAGAAACAGAAGAAAGAGACAGACAAACAGACGAAAGAGACAGAGAAGACAAGAGAAGACAGAACAGACAGACACAGAACAGAGACAGACAGAGGACAGACAGAGAAAGACAGAAGAACGAGACAGAAGACAAAAGACAGAAAGAACGAACAGACAGAGAAGAGACAGAACAGAACAGAACAGAGACAGAAACAAGACAACAACAGACACAGACACAGACCAGACACAGACACAGACAGACAGACACAGGCATAGGCACATACACAGACAAAGGCAAGACAAGGCACAGGCACAGACAAACCAGACAAGGCACAGCACAGGCACAGACACAGACACAGACAAACAGACCGACACACAACAGACACAGACACAGACACAGACAAGACACAGACAAACAACACAGACACAGACACAGACACAGACACAGACACAGAACAACAAAACACAGAACAACACAGACACAAACACAGACAAGACACAGAACAGACACAGACACAAGACACAGACACAGACACAGACCAAACCGACCAGACACAGACAAAACACGGACACAGACAACAGACACAGGCGCAGGCGCAAGCGCAGGTGGACCAGACACAAGACACGACACGACAAACGGACACAGAACAGACAGAGACACAGACACAACAAGACACAGACACAGACACAGACACAGACACAGACACAGACACAGACACAGACAAGACAACAGACAGACAGACCAGACACAGACAGA
>JARFJB010002176.1:3330000-3335000 GCA_036346205.1 Vesta saturnalis | reverse complement strand
ATAGGTCTGTGGCAGGCAACAATTGCATATCTTCTTAAGGTATATATTTAAAGGTTTATATTCCCTTCAAATTATTTTGAAATTTTATTCGCGCATTACGTCATCATTGACTTAACCGCGCAAATCCTTTCGCTCACGACACATCAGAACTTTGAAAGCATCCAGACTTCCGACAGAGTGAGGCAGAAAGGTTTTCCCTAAATTTTTGTAAAGTGCCATTAATTTGATGGTAAGATATTTTAACGCATTATACTAAAATTAGAACATTTGCTCTTTTCTGTCACTTTTATTGACAGTTCTATTTTACCTTTTACGTTTGACACCGCTTTTGATTACGCATTTAATTTTACGGTTGCGCTTTCATTTTATGATTGCAACTTTATTGGAAAATTTCAAGATAATGCATTAAACGGATTATTCAATTCATAAAGATAAATATTAAAGAAATAAAATTCAGTGTGGGTGTGGTTAAAACATAAAAGCATTATTCAATATACTGCGCAACATTACCAAACTCACAGTTTGCTTTTCTGTTAAATACCAGGGACCAAAAATTTTGTATATTTAAACAGATTTAATGTTTAATGTTTTTTAAGTTAAGGAAATTAGTTTTAAGATATATTTATTTAACCCTTTTCACATATATTTAATAAACATAGTTGTATATTTTTTATTGTTTTACATTTGATAAATTTTAGTGTAGAACTCGGTTTAGTTGTTCCGAGTGTTATAAAAATAACTTGGCGTCCGAGATCATTTTATTAGTGTTACATTGCATTTTTATTATTTGTCAAAAAAAAACACAGCAGAAATTGTGGAAAAGCAAATCAAAAAACGAACCAACCTATGTTAACACCGAGACAAAGGCATTATTTGGTGAATGTTAGTATCTCCAGTTAGTTTAACGATTTTTTTTGGAGAACTTTAACACACATTTCTTTTACATTTACATTATTAAAATTTTATACCAGTTCGACCACGTAATTAACACAGAACAGACACAGACTCAGACCAGAACAACACAGACACAGACACAGACAAAACAGAACGAACAAGACACGACACAGACACAGACACAGACACAGACACAGACACAGCACAGACACAGACACAGACACAGACAAGACACAGACAAGACACAGAACAGACACAGACACAGACCAGACACAGACACAGAACAAGACATAGACAGACACAGACACACAAGACACAGACACAAACAAGAAGACATAACAGACACGGACACGGACACAGGAGGACACAGAACAGACCCACAGACAACACAGACCACAGAACAAAGACAGAACACAGACACACAGACACAGACACACAGACACACAGAAACAACACACAGAACAGACACACAGAACAGACACACAGACACAAAGACACAGACACACAGACAACAGACCCAGATACGGACACACGGACACAACAAACAGACACAGAACGGACACACACACACGGACGACACAAACGACACAGGACACACACACACAGACACAGACACAAGACACACAGACACAGACACACAGACACACAGACACACAGACACAGCACAGACACACAGACAGCAGACACACAGACACACAGACACACAACACACACACACACACACACACACACACACACACACAGACACAGACACACAGACACACGAGACACACAGACACAGACACATCACGACACACACAGACACACAGACACACAGACACACGACACACAGACACACAGACACAGACACAGACACACAGACACACGAACACAGACACAGACACACAGACACACAGACACACAGACACACAGACACAGACACACAGACACACAGACACAGACACACAGACACACAGACACACAGGACACACAGAACACAGACACACGACACACACAGACACACAGACACAGACACACACAGACACACAGACACAGACACACAGACACACAGACACACAGACACAGACACACAGACACACAGACACAGACACAGACACACAGACACACAGAGCACACACACAGACACACAGACACAGACACACAGACACAGACACAACAGACACACAGACACAGCACACACACAGACACACAAGACAGACACAGACAACACACGACACACAGACACACAGACACAGACACACAGACACACAGAACACACACAGCACAGACACAACACACGACACACAGTACACAGACAACTGATACAGACACAAGACACAGACACACAGACACAACACAGACAAGGCACAGGACAACGACACACAGTACTACAGGACACAGACACTTACAGACACACGATTCACACAGTACACATAAACACTACAGTGACACAGACACACAGACACAAGACACAGACACACGACTACAGACACACGAACACACGACACACGACACAGACACACGACAACAGACACACAGACAGCACGACAGCACAGACAACAGACACAGCAACACACAGACACACAGACACAGACACACACAGACAGCACAGACACAGACACAGACAACAGACACGACGAGCACACGACACAGGACACAGACACAGACACAACACAGGACACACAGAGACACAGACACACAGACACAGACAGACACACAGACATACACAGACACAGACACACAGACACACACAGACACACAGAACACAGACACACAGACACAGACAACAGACACACAGACACACAGACACACAGACACACAGACACACAGACACACAGACACACACAGACACACAGACACACAGACACACAGACACACAACAGACACAGACACACAGACACACAGACACACACACACACAGACACACAGACACACAAGCACACAGACACACAGACACAGACACACAGACACACAGACACACAGACACACAGACACACAGACACACAGACACACAGACACACAGACACAGACACACACAACACACAGACACACAGACAGACACAGACACACACACACACACACACACACACACACACACACACACACACACACGACAAACGGACACAGACACAGCACACGGACACACGACATACGGACACACAGGCACAGAACACACACACACACAGACACACAGGACACAGACACAGACACACAGACACACAGACACAGACACACAGACACACAGACACACAGACACAGACAGACACACACACAGACACACAGACACAGACACACAGACACACACGACACACAGACACAGAACACAGACACACAGACACAGACACAAGACACAACAGACACACAGACACACAGACACACAGACACACAGACACACAGACACAGAACACAGACACACAGACACAGACACACACACACACAGACACACAGACACGCAGACACACAGACACACAGACACAGACACACAGACACAGACAGACACACAGCACACAGACACAGACACAGACAGACACGGACACAGACACACAGACAACAGACACAGACACAGACACACAGACACACAGACACACAGACACACAGACACACAGACACACAGACACACGACACACAGACACACGACACAAGACACAGACACACAGACACACAGACACACAGACACACAGACACACAGACACACAGACACAGACACACAGACACACAGACACACAGACACACAGACACACAGACACACAGACACACAGACACACAGACACACGACACAACAACAGACACACAGACACACGACAACACAGACACACAGACACACAGACACACAGACACAGACACACAGACACAAACACACAGACACAGACACACAACACACAGACACACACACAGACACACAGACACACAGACACACAGACACACAGACACACAGACACACACACACACACACAGAACAAACACACAACACAGACACACAACACAACACACAACACACACACAGACAAAGACACAACACCACAGACACAGACATAGACACAGACAAACACACACACAACACACACACAACACACAACACAGACACACACAGACACACACACACAGACATGACACAACAGACACACACACACACAACACACAACACACACACACACACACACACACAGACACACAGACACACAGACACAGACACAGACACACACACAGACACACAGAACACAGACACACACACACACACACACACACACACACACACACACACACACACACACACACACACACGACAACGACAAACGACAAACAACACACACAAGACACAGACACAGCACACGACACGACACAGACACAGCACAGAAAACAACACACAGACACACAGCACAGACACCAGACACACAGACACACAGACACACAGACACACAGACACACAGACACACAAGACACACAGACAGACACGACAACGACACACAAACACACACACACACGACAAACGACACGACAGCACAACACAAGACACAGCACAAACACACAAACAAACACAACACAACAACACAACACACACACACACACACAGACACAGACAAGACACAGACAACAGACACACACACACACACACAGACAAACACACGACACACACACGCAGACAAGACACAAACCAAAACACACACACAGCAACAACCGACACACACACAGACACAGACACACACAGACACAGACACACAGACACACAGACACACAACACACAACACACAGACACAGACAAACACAGACACACAACACACAACACACAACACACACACACACACACACAACACACACACCACAACAAACACAACAACAACACACACACACAACACAAGACAACGGACACACACAGACACAGAATAGACACAGACACACAACACACACAGACACAGACACAGACACGACACACAGACACACAGACAACACACAGACACAGACACAGACACACAGACACAGACACAGAGACACAGACACACACACACACAACACACACACACACAACACACACACACACACACAAACACAGACACAGACACACAGCACACACGACACACACACAGACACAGACACACAGACACACAGACAGACAGACAGACACGACACAG
>JARFJB010002176.1:3312500-3325000 GCA_036346205.1 Vesta saturnalis | reverse complement strand
AGGTGATACCATAAAAATTGTCCACTTAGAAGAGCCTTAAAAAGAAGCGTCTGAAAATTTATTGTTACGGATTACACAAACTGCAAATGGTGCTTATCCAAATAGCGAAAAAACAAAAATTGCATTAACACCAGAGAATCAGATGACAGTTATGTTAAAGGTTGTAGAAAATCCTAACATATCGGATAGAGACATTTCACATCAGAGTGACATAAGTCGTACTGTTGTCCAACGAATTCAGAGCACAAACAAAACGCATTCATACAGCATTCCAAGGATGCAAGATTTATTACCCAATGATTTTGAAAAAAGAATAAGTTTTTGTGAATGGGCGTCAGAAAAAATAGAACAGGTACTTTTTTGATGATGTTTTGTGTTGTCACGAATCGACAGTTCACAAAAATTATTATTAGTATTATTCTACCGAATAACCACATTGTATAAGGATTATTAATCAGGCAAGGTGGTCCTTGAACGTTTGGCGTAGAATCATAGGAAAATATGTAATCGGGCAGTATTTTTTTGATGGAAAGGTAAGTGTAGAAGTTTACTTGGATTTTTTTCTAAACCAGTTACCCCGTTTAATGCGACATTTGCACAATCCGGTCAAGTAAAAATGTGGTTCTTGCATGATGGATCTCCAGCATAATACCCTTTTAGTCAACACATTTTTAAATAACAGGTTTCCTGACAGGTAGATGGGGCAGAGGAGGTTCAGTTAAATGCCCACCACGTTCCCCCGGATTAGCGAAAGGAGATTTCTTTTTATGGGGTTACATTAAAAGTCAAGTTTATGAAAAATTGCAACAATCAACAAGCGCGGTTACTATAACATCGATTAATATGGGCACTTAATAATTTTGAATTTTTATTTACAAAAACGTTTCTGATATTGTAAACAAATCGAATCTATGCAATGAAAATCTATTTGGACTGGCATAGATTAAATTTTGAATGATACACGTTCGATATGAACTTGGTAATGAAACTTGTGTAAATAACTTTACACGCGTTTCATTATGACGTTCATATCGAACTAGTATCATTAATAACTATAATAATTGTTATAAAATAATTTAGAATAAATTTTCAATTTGACCAACTATGTTTCAATATTATAATTAATACATATACATAAACATAATACATATCGTATGTACATAAATTGAAGGGATTTAGTAGCCTTACAAAAGCATGGAATAGTATACAGGGTGTTACATTTAAAAAAAAGTTTTGGCCCGTTAAAATTTTATCTTGTTCCATACATTTTATACACTCTTTGTCTTTGTAAGTATACAAACATTTTGCTTAAGATGTTATTAGTAAACTGTTATCTAATTCATTACGATGAAGCGAGTTTCAGTAAATTTTCATATTTTTGGCAATAACTTGGCAAGGTGGTAAAATTTTCTGGAGAAAATATGGTGACTCGAGAAAATATGATGAGTTTGATGATGTGAGAACATATTGCCGATGCCATTTAAAAAAATATCTCGTTAAAATGCCTGAACTAACCAGAGAACCCTGTATACCTGAATGTATTTTACAAATATGCAATGTTGCAATTGCTACAACTTCTATTTACAACACTTTTTACATGTGGTATATTTAACGAGATATACATACATATATACATATGTATATATATATATATATATATATATATATATATATATATATATATATATATATATATATATATATATGTACAGTGACATAGAAAAAAGTGCCATGCATAGTGCCACGCGATAGAGGACACTAAAATAGGAAAAAAAGTTCCTATGAACTTAGATCCGCAACGCCTTCGTTTAAAATTCAAATTCAAATATGATCTTAGTTCTTTTATTACTGATAGCGGGCGCCACATACAGGTTTCCATCTTGTTTGAATCGGTCCTAACCTTTTTGCCTTACATTGTATGTCATTTTCGACTGGAAAAATTTGTTTTCCCACCTTTTCTGCTTCAGGAAGGTAGACCTTATTGAAGTCGCATTCGATCCATGCAAATTATCCAAAAGCGCCAAAGTAACTTATTTGCAAAAACAATGACATGACACTTCAAGAATTAAATTTTAATAGCAGCAATGAAGGGCAGTGATTAAAAAAAACATTAAATTTTTAGAAGATGTTCAAATTGTTGTCCTTGTACTTGAACACATTTTTCAATTCTCCTTCCTAAGGATTGACGGCATCTTTGAAATATTCCTGGGTTATTACGGAATCTATCTGCGGATTCCATAATTCTTATCCATAGTTGCTCTTCATTATGTATTTCTACAGAATAAACATCATTTTTCATGTTTCATATTTCAATTCTGCGTGATAAAAAGCCCCGGTATACAAAATTACGTCCGCTTATTACATCATAGTAAGAAGATATTAAGAAAAAAACAAAAAAATAATTAAACATCAACACCCTATATCTTTTAAACGAAGGTGTTGCGGACCTAAGTTCATAGGAACTTTTTTTCTTATTTTAGTGTCCTCTATCGCGTGGCACTATGCATGGCACTTTTTTCTATGTCACCCTGTATATATACAGGGTTTTCAAAGTTAAGTCTGCACTATTATTATCTTTCTTATTAATAGAGCCATGAAGTCGGTTAAATTAGCAAAGTAGTGTGTTTTTTTACGCTGATTACCTTGGTGGAAAAATAAAAACAATTTAAAGTCGCATGCTCGAAAAATCGACGAAAACATACTTTTTTGTAATGGAACACCCTGTATACAATATTCTCAGTCGATAGAGAATTACATTCTGAGCAAAAGTTGCCATATGCGTTTCTATCCTACAGTAAAAAACAAGGGAGATTTTGCCAATTTTTTAATTTCATCAACTACGCTTGATTCAAAAGTGTTATAATGTCATAAATAAATTAGTAACAGTAATTGCATCGTTTTGAAAGCTGTTTTGTTTGTGATACCGATTTTTCCGAAATTAAACGTGCCTTTTACGCATTTAGAGAAATGGGATATGCTGGAGAATTATATCGTATACCGAAATGTTGACAAGCGTACTTGATGAGTTTTTAGATGATCTTAATTTTATTGGCAGACAAATGATCTTCTTTCAACAAGATAGTGCACCGGCTCACAATGTTCTACAAGTTAATAATTTATTACAAGAACTTTCTGGTAATAGATACTTAGCTACGAACAGTCCTGTTCGGTGGCCTCCTCGGTCTCCGGACATAACCCCTCTGGACTTTTACTTGTGGGGATATTTAAAAAACGAATTGTACAAAAGACGTTATACAAATATCGAAAAACTCCAACAAACGATTATTCATATTAGTAACAGTATTGATGCTAGAACTATTTTGAAGACCACAAGACGCGTTTATAAGCACGTAGAAAAATGTACGAAACAAAGAGGAGACCTTTTCCAGCATTTTATTTAAGACCTGTTAATTATTTATTATTTAGAGCGTGTTCAAATTCATAAAATATAGGATTACTTTCGAATCATAGCCTACTTGATGAAATTAAAAAATCGGCAAAATCTCCCTTATTTTTTACTGTAGGATAGAAATTCATATGACAACGTTTGCTCAGAACTTAATTCTTTATCGACTGAGAATATTGTGTACAGGGTGTTCCATTAGAAAAAAGTATGTTTTCGTCGATTTTTCGAGAATGCGACTTTCAATTGTTTTTCTTTTTCCACCAAGGTAATCAGCGTAAAAAAACACACTACTTTGCTAATTTAACCGACTTCGTGGCTCCATTAACAAGAAAGTTAGCAATAGTGCAGACTTAACTTTGAAAACCCTGTATATACAATATATATATATATATATATATATATATATATATATATATATATATATATATTTTACAATGTAATAAATATAAAGATGAACAAAATAAAGCATCATGCAAGAATCATATTTTTTGGGTAAAAAAAGGCATTTCTTATTAAGTTTTTTGTTTCTTTAACATCTGTATATTTTTCACTTTTAAATCAAATAGTTTTCTAAATTTGCTGTGATTAACCGTTTTTTTTAAATAGTTTTCTGTTCAAGGTTTTCAAGTACCGTATGGTATGC
The DNA here is from genome assembly GCA_036346205.1 of Vesta saturnalis. Lineage (NCBI taxonomy): Eukaryota > Metazoa > Arthropoda > Insecta > Coleoptera > Lampyridae > Vesta > Vesta saturnalis. The sequence continues at coordinate 3,320,951 of JARFJB010002176.1, read as the reverse complement.
TTATGGTAAACTGACCACCATCTTCGAACAATTACATACCTCCTGGCCCTTTTCAACTCGTTATCCACAACTTTGTAAACAATTGTAGGGTCTATTTGATTAGTCTGTGGACATATCCTGTAATGAATTGACACAAAATTCTGCTCTGTCAAAATGACTTGTATAATATAATTTAAAATGAAAAATAGCCCATATTTGTACATTTACCAAAAATTATAGTATTCAAAGATTAAAATGTTTTATAGTAAGTGCTAACCATAAAGTTGCATTTAAAAAAGTTAGAATGAGATCATCTAACCCAACTTTAACAAGAAACTATGTACTAAACCCAAAAACTGTTGTCTCGCCAGGAAGTTGTCGGAAAGGCACAACCCGAATACCTCTCAGGAGATGTAGTTATGCTGCCATTTCTCCTAAAGAAAGATCAAAACCATCAACGCAATGCAAAAAATCTGTTGAAAACGAGAGTGATTCCACAGCATTAATTATGGTAAACAAATCACAATGTATGGTTGAGATTCGTATCAATTACTTAGATTTAACGAATGCCGCGTTAGAGAAAATTCAAACACTACTTGAGAGTGAGACAGGTAATTTGATGATTTCATGGAATTTTGATAAATATAACAAAACGTCCATCAGTTTCCAAAATACAAATATAGTCCATAACATCATTGAAACTTCTGCAGTTTATGTTGCTGAATTTAACCAGGATTTCTACGGGTACGTTACCACAAAGCCTCTAGTATTAGAGCTTTATGTTGTTGAAGATAAAAGAGAAACTTATCTTGCTGCTACCGAATTAAGTTTGGTTGATGCTGTAGATCATCCCTTTGAAGACATAGTCGTTGAAACAGAGTTTCGTGACGTAGATAAAGCTCTAGTTTTGAGTACCACGGGTATTGTAGCTCTCTACGGTTGGGTAAATATACGCATTCGCTTTACATGTAACTTAGAAACATTTAACATATCAATGTTTACAAATAATTCATTTTACGAGAGACTAACTTCAAAAATAAGTACAATGGATAAGGTTCGCACTAGATCAGATTCTGACTTATCACTCTATAGAAGAACCAGTACAAATACAATTCTTTTTCAAATTCCACATGATGAATTGGTGGACTCTAAATCAAATAATGCTTCAGGTATTTGTGATTTTTACAATGAACCAACTGAATCAGAAACTAATAATTTCAAGGATGCGTTAGAGTTAGTTCTCACTCGAAATAAAGCATTGAAAACTTCTCAAACCGAAATAAATTATGAATTAAACGATCGAGCAAAATGGCTACATGATGAATCAAACTGGAAACGCACTTTACAAGAACATTCAATTTTACGTGGTAAAGATCCAAATTTGGTGCAATGGAGACAATGGAGATCAGAGAGCTCGGCTAATATTGTACCTATACTATATCAAAATGACAGTGCATACTACGAACCAGTTGTAACTATTGAAATTGATTATGTATTATTAACAAATGATTCTGAAAGTACCAAATGTGCAAAATATGATAAATTTTATGTAGAATATCCCTTTTTAACACATCACGGTGAAGAAATGGAATTTCCTTTTAGTGTCCAAAAGAATGATGACAAAATAATGTTTAACTTTAAAAAAGTTTTTCCTCTCAATCTAAATGATAACCTAGACGATTGCCTGAAATTAGCACAAGACGTAAAACAAAATGAGGAATTAATAATTTCGCTTGTTGGTGAGCCTGAGAGTGAGGACTCTTCTGAGTTTTTGTGTTGTGAGGAAGTTGGAATTGCTAAAATACCTTTCTTAGAATTATTAGATATGACGTCTAACGATTTAGACACTAAACTACCTTTATTCGAGCGCCACCAGAAAGATGTTATATTAGGTCACGTAAAAGTGAATATCAAGGGTATTTTGGCAATGAGAAAACTCGCTTTAAAATTATTAGCTCCATTAGGTTACTACATTTAAAATTAAATATGTATTAAGATAAAAATACATAACATCTACACAGTCGAGTAATTGTGCACCTGCATGGTAAGATTTAATTGAGACACTCAACATACAGTAATAATGTCGAAACGTATGTCGATGTAATTTATCACTTGCTTGTAATAAATTACAATGTATTGCAGTAGTGTTTCCTTATAAGTTAGATATCTAAAGTGATTTATTACTGTCTGCAGTATGCAAATTTTGTACCTACAATGGTATGCAACGTAGCAATACAAAGCAATTTTTGTTACCTAGAAAACACGGATCGTAAAGATAAGATCCCTTGACAGTTTCATTTATTTAATTATTAATTAAAATTCTTTGTACTTGTGGCAAAAAAATAGTATTATTAATGTAGTAAGTGCTGTTTGGAATATTTTGATGAAAAATCACGTTCGTGATGATGGGTATTCCAACTCTAATAAATTACAACCATACCAAAATTTGGAACATTTGCTAAGCAAAGTGGTTTTATAATTCATGCTTATTTTTAGCGTTAATTGCTTTACCGGCTGATCATTTGGTAATGTACACCGGGGACGTTGATTGCAATAAACTACAAAAACAAATTTGTAAGTACACTAATACGACATTTAAAAGATGAACGATTACAGAAACGCATGTTCATTCTGCAATCATCTTGCATAATACTTTAATAATTTTAATTGACTACGTAATAATAACTTGTGCCAGTTATAAGTAGGTATGCGAAGTACATTTGCTAAATATAAGAAAGTAGATTCTATCGCACATAGGTAGGTCCATGGTACCTATTTTTAAATTCCAACCTACATATACAAATGGAAGGTTATGCTCATTTTACAAGTTTTGGCAAAGTTTCGCCAAGTTCGTGTATGTGTGTGTGTGTGTGTGTGTGTGTGTGTGTGTGTGTGTGTGTGTGTGTGCGTGCGTGCGTGCGTGCGTGCGTGCGTGCGTGCGTGGTGTGCGTGCGTGCGTGCGTGCGTGCTGTGCGTGCTGTGCGTGCGTGCGTGCGTGCGTGCGTGCGTGCGTGCGTGCGTGCGTGCGTGCGTGCGTGCGTGCGTGCGTGCGTGCGTGCGTGCGTGCGTGCGTGCGTGCGTGCGTGCGTGCGTGCGTGCGTGCGTGCGTGCGTGCGTGCGTGCGTGCGTGCGTGCGTGCGTGCGTGCGTGCGTGCGTGCGTGCGTGCGTGCGTGCGTGCGTGCGTGCGTGCGTGCGTGCGTGCGTGCGTGCGTGCGTGCGTGCGTGCGTGCGTGCGTGCGTGCGTGCGTGCGTGCGTGCGTGCGTGCGTGCGTGCGTGCGTGCGTGCGTGCGTGCGTGCGTGCGTGCGTGCGTGCGTGCGTGCGTGCGTGCGTGCGTGCGTGCGTGCGTGCGTGCGTGCGTGCGTGCGTGCGTGCGTGCGTGCGTGCGTGCGTGCGTGCGTGCGTGCGTGCGTGCGTGCGTGCGTGCGTGCGTGCGTGCGTGCGGTGCGTGCGTGCGTGCGTGCGTGCGTGCGTGCGTGCGTGCGTGCGTGCGTGCGTGCGTGCGTGCGTGCGTGCGTGCGTGCGTGCGTGCGTGCGTGCGTGCGTGCGTGCGTGCGTGCGTGCGTGCGTGCGTGCGTGCGTGCGTGCGTGCGTGCGTGCGTGCGTGCGTGCGTGCGTGCGTGCGTGCGTGCGTGCGTGCGTGCGTGCGTGCGTGCGTGCGTGCGTGCGTGCGTGCGTGCGTGCGTGCGTGCGTGCGTGCGTGCGTGCGTGCGTGCGTGCGTGCGTGCGTGCGTGCGTGCGTGCGTGCGTGCGTGCGTGCGTGCGTGCGTGCGTGCGTGCGTGCGTGCGTGCGTGCGTGCGTGCGTGCGTGCGTGCTGTGCGTGCGTGCGTCGTGCGTGCGTGCGTGCTGTGCGTGCGTGCGTGCGTGCGTGCTGTGCGTGCGTGCGTGCGTCGTGTGCGTGCGTGTGCGTCGTGTGCGTGCGTGTGCGTCTGTGCGTCGTGTGCGTCGTGTGCGTCGTCGTGCGTCGTGCTGCGTGCGTGTGCGTCGTGCGTCGTGCGTCGTGCGCGTGCTGCGTGCGTGCTGTGCGTGCTGCGTCTGTGCGTGCGTGTGCGTCTGTGCGTCTGCGTGCGCGTGCGTGTGCGTGCGTGTGCGTCTGTGCGTCGTGCGTCTGTGCGTCTGTGCGTCTGTGCGTCTGTGCGTCGTGCGTGCGTGCGTGTGCGTCTGTGCGTGCGTCGTGCGCGTGTGCGTGTGCGTCTGTGCGTGCTGTGCGTCTGTGCGTCTGTGCGTCTGTGCGTCTGTGCGTCTGTGCGTCTGTGCGTCTGTGCGTCTGTGCGTCTGTGCGTCTGTGCGTCTGTGCGTCTGTGCGTGCTGTGCGTCTGTGCGTCTGTGCGTGCGCTGTGCGTCTGTGCGTCGTGCGTCTGTGCGTCTGTGCGTCTGTGCGTCTGTGCGTCTGTGCGTCTGTGCGTCTGTGCGTCTGTGCGTCTGTGCGTCTGTGCGTCTGTGCGTCTGTGCGTCTGTGCGTCTGTGCGTCTGTGCGTCTGTGCGTCTGTGCGTCTGTGCGTCTGTGCGTCTGTGCGTCTGTGCGTCTGTGCGTCTGTGCGTCTGTGCGTCTGTGCGTCTGTGCGTCTGTGCGTCTGTGCGTCTGTGCGTCTGTCTGCGTCTGTGCGTCTGTGCGTCTGTGCGTCTGTGCGTCTGTGCGTCTGTGCGTCTGTGCGTCTGTGCGTCTGTGCGTCTGTGCGTCTGTGCGTCTGTGCGTCTGTGCGTCTGTGCGTCTGTGCGTCTGTGCGTCTGTGCGTCTGTGCGTCTGTGCGTCTGTGCGTCTGTCGTCTGTGCGTCTGTGCGTCTGTGCGTCTGTGCGTCTGTGCGTCTGTGCGTCTGTGCGTCTGTGCGTCTGTGCGTCTGTGCGTCTGTGCGTCTGTGCGTCTGTGCGTCTGTGCGTCTGTGCGTCTGTGCGTCTGTGCGTCTGTGCGTCTGTGCGTCTGTGCGTCTGTGCGTCTGGCGTCTGTGCGTCTGTGCGTCTGTGCGTCTGTGCGTCTGTGCGTCTGTGCGTCTGGCGTCTGTGCGTCTGTGCGTCTGTGCGTCTGTGCGTCTGTGCGTCTGTGCGTCTGTGCGTCTGTGCGTCTGGTTGGCGTCTGTCTTGCGTCTGTGCGTCTGTGCGTCTGTGCGTCTGTGCGTCTGTGCGTCTGTGCGTCTGTGCGTCTGTGCGTCTGTGCGTCTGTGCGTCTGTGCGTCTGTGCGTCTGTGCGTCTGTGCGTCTGTGCGTCTGTGCGTCTGTGCGTCTGTGCGTCTGTGCGTCTGTCGCGTCTGTGCGTCTGTGGCGTCTGTGCGTCTGTGCGTCTGTGCGTCTGTGCGTCTGTGCGTCTGTGCGTCTGTGCGTCTGTGCGTCTTGGTTGCGTCTGTGCGTCTGTGCGTCTGTGCGTCTGTGCGTCTGTGCGTCTGTGCGTCTGTGCGTCTGTGCGTCTGTGCGTCTGTGCGTCTGTGCGTCTGTGCGTCTGGCGTCTGCGTCTGTGCGTCTGTGCGTCTGTGCGTCTGTGCGTCTGTGCGTCTGTGGTCTGTGCGTCTGTGCGTCTGTGCGTCTGTGCGTCTGTGCGTCTGTGCGTCTGTGCGTCTGTGCGTCGTGCGTCTGTGCGTCTGTGCGTCTGTGCGTCTGTGCGTCTGTGCGTCTGTGCGTCTGTGCGTCTGTGCGTCTGTGCGTCTGTGCGTCTGTGCGTCTGTGCGTCTGTGCGTCTGTGCGTCTGTGCGTCTGTGCGTCTGTGCGTCTGTGCGTCTGTGCGTCTGTCGTCTGTGCGTCTGTGCGTCTGTGCGTCTGTGCGTCTGTGCGTCTGTGCGTCTGTGCGTCTGTGCGTCTGTGCGTCTGTGCGTCTGTGCGTCTGTGCGTCTGTGCGTCTGTGCGTCTGTGCGTCTGTGCGTCTGTGCGTCTGTGCGTCTGTGCGTCTGTGCGTCTGTGCGTCTGTGCCTGTGTCGTCGTGCGTCGTGCGTTGCGTCGTGCGTCTGTGCGTCTGTGCGTCTGTGCGTCTGTCGTGCGTCTGCGTCTGTGCGTCTGTGCGTGTGCGTCTGCGTCTGCGTCGTGCGTCTGTGCGTCTGCGTCGTGCGTCTGTGTCTGCGTCTGTGCTCTGCGTCTGCGTCTGTCGTCTGCGTCTGTGGTCGTGCGTCTGTGCGTCTGTGCGTCTGTGCGTCTGTGCGTCGTGCGTCTGTCGTGCGTCTGCGTCGTGCGTCGCTCTGTGCGTCGTCCGTGCGTCTGCGTCTGTGCGTCTGTGCGTCTGTGCGTCGTGCGTCGTGCGTCGTGCGTCGTGCGTCCGTGCGTCTGCGTCTGCGTTCGTGCGTCTGTGCGTCGTGCGTCTGTGCGTCTGTGCGTCTGCGTGCTGTGCGTTGCGTGTCGTCGTGCGCGTGCGTCGTCTCGTGCGTCGTGCGTCGTGCGTCGTGCGTCTGCGTGTGCGTCTGTCGTCGTGCGTCGTGCGTCTGTGCGTCGTGCGTCCGTCGTGCGTCGTGCGTCGTGCGTCTGTGCGTGCGTCTGTCGTCGTCGTGCGTCGTGCGTCTGCGTCTGTGCGTCTGTGCGTCTGTGCGTCTGTGCGTCTGTGCGTCTGTCGTCTGTGCGTCTGTGCGTCTGTGCGTCTGTGCGTCTGTGCGTCTGCGTGTCGTCTGTGCGTCTGTGCGTCTGTGCGTCTGTGCGTCTGTGCGTCTGTGCGTCTGTGCGTCCGTCTGTGCGTCTGTGCGTCTGTGCGTCTGTGCGTCGTGTCGTGCGTCGTGCGTCGTGCGTCTGTGCGTCTGTGCGTCGTGCGTCGTGCGTCGTGTCGTGCGTCGTGCGTCGTGCGTCGTGCGTCGTGCGTCTGTGCGTGTCGTCTGTGCGTCGTGCGTCTGTGCGTGCGTCGTGCGTCGTGCGTCTGTGCGTCGTGCGTCGTGCGTCGTGTCTGTGCGTCGTGCGTCGTGCGTCGTGCGTCTGCGTCTGTGCGTCTGTGCGTCTTGCGTCGTGCGTCTGTGTCGTGCGTCGTGCGTCGTGCGTCCGTCGTCCGTGCGTCGTGCGTCCGTGCGTCCGTGCGTCCGTGCGTCCGTGCGTCTGTGCGTCTGCGTCTGTGCGTCGTGCGTCGTGCGTCTGTGCGTCGTGCGTCGTGCGTCCGTGCGTCTGTGCGTCGTGCGTCTGTGCGTGCTCGTCGTCCGTCGTGCGTCTGTCGTCCGTGCGTCGTGCGTGTCGTCTGTGCGTCTGTGCGTCTGTGCGTCCGTGCGTCGTGCGTCGTGCGTCGTGCGTCCGTGCGTCCGTGCGTCGTGCGTCGTGCGTCCGTGCGTCGTGCGTCGTGCGTCCTGCGTCGTGCGTCTGTGCGTCTGTGCGTCTGTGCGTCTGTGCGTCTGTGCGTCTGTGCGTCGTGCGTCTGTGCGTCTGTGCGTCTGTGCGTCTGTGCGTCTGTGCGTCGTGCGTCTGTGCGTCTGTGCGTCTGTGCGTCCGTGCGTCTGTGCGTCTGCGTCCGTGCGTCGTGCGTCGTGCGTCTGTGCGTCTGTGCGTCCGTGCGTCGTGCGTCGTGCGTCGTGCGTCGTGCGTCCGTGTCTGTGCGTCCGTGCGTCGTGCGTCGTCGTCTGTGCGTCCGTGCGTCGTGCGTCCTGTGCGTCCGTGCGTCCTGTGCGTCTGTGCGTCTGTGCGTCTGTGCGTCGTGCGTCTGTGCGTCTGTGCGTCTGTGCGTCTGTGCGTCTGTGCGTCCGTGCGTCGTGCGTCTGTGCGTCCTGCGTCGTGCGTCCGTGCGTCTGCGTCTGTGCGTCTGTGCGTCTGTGCGTCTGTGCGTCTGTGCGTCCGTGCGTCTGTGCGTCGTGCGTCTGTGCGTCTGCGTCGTGCGTCCGTGCGTCCTGTGCGTCCGTGCGTCTGTGCGTCTGTCGTGTGCGTCCGTGCGTCGTGCGTCGTGCGTCCGTGCGTCTGTGCGTCTCGTGCGTCGTCGTCCGTGCGTGCGTGTGCGTCCGTGCGTCCGTGCGTCGTGTGTGCGTCGTCGTTGCGTCTGTGCGTCTGCGTCGTCTGTGCGTCTGTGCGTCTGTGCGTCCGTGCGTCTGCGTCTGCGTCTGTGCGTCTGTGCGTCCGTGCTGTCTGTGCGTCCGTGCGTCTGTGCGTCCGTGCGTCTGTCGTCCGTGCGTGTGCGTCTGTCGTCGTCTGTGCGTCTGTGCTGTCTGTCTGCGTCTGTGCGTCTGTCTGTGCGTCTGTCTGTCTGTGCGTCCGTGCGTCCGTGCGTCTGTGCGTCTGTGCGTCTGTGCTGTCTGTGCGTCTGTGCGTCCGTGCTGTCTGTGCGTCCGTGCGTCTGTGCGTCTCGTGCGTCTGTGCGTCTGCGTTGCGTCCGTGCGTCGTGCGTCGTGCGTCTGTGCGTCTGTGCGTCTGTGCGTCTGTGCGTCTGTGCGTCTGTGCGTCTGTGCGTCCGTGCGTCTGTGCGTCTGTCCGTCTTGTGCGTCGTGCGTCCGTCGTCTGTGCGTCCTGCGTCTGTGCGTCTGTCGTCCGTGCGTCTGTGCGTCTGTCGTCGTCTGTGCGTCTGTGCGTCGTGCGTCTGTCGTCTGTGCGTCTGTGC